>PVJO010001677.1:0-123929 GCA_004026905.1 Hystrix cristata | reverse complement strand
AGTGTAACTACACTTGTTGCAAATAGGGAGGGGTGGGTGAATGGAAGAGAGGGGAGGGGAAGGGGGGAAGAGGGGGGGAAACCAAGATGTATCATGTACAGGTACAAAATAACCATGTTGATTATGATCATTATGTATACAATGTACCAATACATGTTCCTGGTAAAAATAAAAAATTTAAAAAAACAAACAAACAAAACACCAAACCTTGTACAGGTCTTGTATGCTGAAATCTACAGAACGCTGGTGAGAGAAATCAGTGGTGAGGTACATGGTGTTTGTGTATTAGAAGTAGAGGTAGCAATAGTAAAGAGATCATTTCTCCCCAGGTTTAACCTGATTCCTATGAAGATTTCAGTCAAATTATTCAGAATTTATATGGAAAAAAGCAACTAGAATCACTAAGCAAATTGTTAAGAGAACGAAGTAGCTGTACTCTGTCTCCCAAGTAGCTAGGATTATAGGCATGCAACACAGACAGGAGGGTCTCAAGTTTTAGCCCCGTAGGGGCAACTTAGTGAGACCCTGTCTCAAAATGAGATAAAAGGGATGTGGATGTAGCTTAGTGGTAGAGTGCCCCTGAGTTTATCCCCAGTAATGGAAGAAAAAAAAAACCCACTAAAGAAACCCATTTATTAACAGATAAGGAGATAAATACATCATATATGACCACAATAGATGCCACTCAAAATCCTAAGCAGGGCAGTAAGAAAAATAAAAGGATGGGAAAGGTAAAAATAAAGCTTTCTATATGATATATATAATATTCTCATTGAAAACCCAAGAAAATCTAAAGAAATGTATCTTTAAATGCAGAAATCCATGCCTACTTGTAGAATAACTTTAATCCTTGTATCTCCAATGTCTCCACTTTTGAGGAGCCAGCCTTCCTTTTCATATCCAGTGGAAAAAGGGTTGAAACCACTCTAGTGAGCTGCACAAGTCCGTTCTATCCAAGTTACCTGCTGGATATTCCAGAGAATCCCTAGCCTTGCAGCGCAATCCCAGAGTTCTTTCAGGCACTTCCTGTTACCTGCAGATTGCTACTTCCGGCTGTTGCTGCTCTCATCATACTAGCTTTGGCCAGGCCTAGACACTGATCTTTTCCTCTACTTTTCAAGGTCTGTGGTACATCTTGATGAATGCCTTGGGGGTAAGAGATTACAACGCAGAGAGAAAAATTGATGCTGGGTATTGGATGATCGTTGCATCTAGAACCTGAAGTCTGGGCTCATTCACAAAGGATCCTCTCCAGGTTTGGCCAACCCAGGGCTGCCCCTGCTTCCAGCTACCCAAAGTGGCCCTCTGCCCTGTGGCCCTCTGCTTTTGTCTGCCCTCAGGTAACTGACAGCAATATCCCCGCCACACCATCTAGTCATAGCCTCTCCCCTGGACAAAATCGTCAGTATATGAGACTTCATGTCTAAGGTTTTCTTCTTTTTTGTAATAACTTTATTCTTAGGGATTATGCCTGGGAATGAGTGATCATTGAAGATTCTGCTACTAGCATAAGATAAAGATATGTCTTACAATCCTTTATGATCCTATGTGTAGACCAAGAACTACCCCCAGAGAATCAGAGCTGAACTGTCCAAGACCAAAGAACCCAGAGGCAGATAATCTAATTCCTAAACATCTGTTCACTGGGACTAAGGATGTGGGCTTGAAGTTCAGTCCACCTAGCGCTACTCCATAGAACGCTTATCTGCTTGCTTCTGCCCGAAGTGTCTGCGTTCAGGTTAATAGCGACTTCACTTTCTTTTCTATAATGGATAGATTCTTGTTTCGTGTTTGACTAATCAAAGGACCTACTCACACTTTTTCTAAAATAAGACAGTTAAAAAAATAGACCCCAGGTGCCTTTTGAACATCTAAAAATGGTAAAAACTTATATGCATAGGATAAACATGGATAGTATAAAACAAAAATCTCCCTCCCTGGTCTCGCTTTCAAAAGAGAACCACTTAAATTTCTGCTATTAATTCTGTATTACCTGTATGGCACTTTGATAAACAAATGTATTCTTGTCCGCTCATGCTTAGACATACCTGTTATCCAGAAAAATGAGCTTATTTTTCCACCTCCCCTCTCCTTGTCCCCCTTTTGACTTGGTGTATGAATCTTTTTACTTTGCCAAGGATTAAAACCCTTTGTTCTATCTGTTAAAATTACTTCTGTTCATTTTCAATAGATTCTAAAAAATAAAAACCTAATTTACTTAAGAGTGTCCAATTACTCAACTTTTATTTCTAGCAGAGCCCCAGATACTGTGGTTCAATCTTTAGTGGACAGAAGTGCAAATCTTCCTGGTCTACCACTTGAAGGTGATTGTGCCAGGAGCTTCAGGGAGTATAATTGACCTGCAGTCTCTACATCTCACTTGTCTATCCATGCTGAGACTCATGTTGTACCAGCTGATGACCGAGCCAGGAGGCAGGGACTCCCACTGGGGAGGAGGTCTCCCAGCAAGCTTGTTTAAACTCTCCTAAAATCGCTAAAATTGCACCGTGGTCTAGCATGTCCACCCTCCCTGTCTCTTTTACACGGAGTCAGACCTCATCCTTACCGTGACAGTTTGCCTGATCACTCAGGGACCCCATCTCTTATACGTGTTTTTCCCTCATGAATCTCTTGTACACACAATCCCACTTAGAACATTTCTTGCAGGACCTGGGCTTGCACAGCAGCTCCTTCCTCACAACAGTTTGATTTGATAGTTTGCACCCGGAATGCTGCCTGGGCCATGTCTCTCCAAGGCCACCGCTCCCTGGACATTTTGCCTCCAGAATTGTGGATAAGATCTCTCATGTCTTTTTGATTCTCATTCCTTTGTAGAAAATTTTTTCTTCATCTCTGAAAGCTTTTGAAATTTCCTCTTTATCCTTAACATGCAGAAATGTCACTAGTATGTATCTAGGTGTGTATCATCTTAGACGTCTTCTGCTTACTACGTGATGAGTTAAGTTTAAAGACATATTTCTTCAATTCCTTGCTATTCTTTCCCTTTCACTCTCCCACTCTTTTCCCTTCTACTCAGATTTCTAGGAAAAGCTCTATCTTCATTTTAAACTCTTGTGCAGTACATATTTAAAGAAAGAGTTGTGTTTTGTGTTTATTTTTATTCATTTATTTATTAGTTTTGAGATCCTTGATGGTAGGAGCTGCTCAGAGCAGCTTGTAGAACCAGATAAGGGGGAGAGACTGAAAAACTACAGAAAGGAGGGTCCCAGGCCAGGTGTGTGAACTACAGTCTCACCTGAGGCAGCTGTGTGCTTAGAAACGTGCTAAAGTCCTTTGTCGATTTGTTTCAGCAAAAATAGTCTAGTCTCTAAGTTTCCAGTGGTGAGACTACGTAATTACGCAATGGGGAAAGTCCACCCTGCCTGAAAGTCGCCATACCCAGCCCCTTCTGGGACCCGGGAGCCTGAGCTTTGGAGTGTCGCGGGCCTTCTCTTTGGGGAGAAGAGTAGCAGAAAGGAGCCACTCAGATCTGATGCAGAGGGAATGTGATGGCTGCTCCCTGGTTACCGGGGTACCAAAGGCAGAGCTGGTAGTGTATATGGGGCAGGCTTGATGTGTGTACGGTGTGAGGAACTGTGAGAAGAGTTCTTGGGGCTCAGTTCGTGCCTCCAGAGCCCAGAGCTTCCCTCATTCCATTTCTCTTCTGCTCACAGGACTGAGAAGGAGCGCTGAATCGAGAGCTGTGAAACCCAAGTTATGATCTTGGGACTCAGGAAAGTTCCCTTTATTTGTTCACCAAGGAGGTGGACCTGAGCCTCCCCCTTCCTGCGAGGGGCGGGTTTCACAGGGCTCCCCTGGTCCCTTCACACCCCACTATGCCATAGCATCCCTGCCAAACTCCATCCCCACCAACCATCAACCATGCCCTCCACAACTCTGACCGGGGCATCGCACACTTCTCCAAGCACACCGTCTACACCACGCCCCACTCGGCACTGTGCTGCCACAGAACCAAGCTCGCTAGACAGGTACTCACGATAGAGGTCGCCAGCCAAGTTTCGGAGAGTGCGAGAGCACAGGGCATGGCCTTGAGCCCGACCACGAGTGTTCCACAGTTGTGACCCTTTGGAACCCTGGTCCCTGCCAGGCTGGTCTGCCCGTTGTTTACCCAACATGCCAGGCCCACGCCTGCTTCAAGATTTAGTTGTAGTTATGCCCCTAATTGCATGGCACTCCCGCAGCTGGCAGTCATTCCGCCCCAGTGTGCGCACATGCGCAGCGCACACACTCAGGTTTGAGTCTTTCCCGAGGACATAGCTGGCACATTCACGAGCCAGCGCAGTTTGTGAGGGTAACAGACTCACGGGTTTGACAGCGATGAGTGTGACAGTAAGTGTGAGAAGATGGGAAAGAGGTGGCAGCAATTCATTCTAATCGGTGGGTGAGAGGGAAGTAGGGAAGACAGGATTTGGAAAACCTCAAAGGTGATGACGTCCGAATTTGCAGGTTGAAGCCTTCACGGTGAACACAGGCACATGGAGAACGCCGGCCCCTGGTCAAGGTCAAGAACATCTCTGGGGTGCCACGCGCCCCATCTGTCCTTTGCCCACTTCCGTACTGTGCGGTTTTGTTGCTGTGGACCATTTGCGTGCAGCAGATCGGGCTGGGGGAGCACGGACAGTCAGGCCACGGTGGGGTGCGTGTGGATGCTCCAGCAGGGCCACTGAACTTTTCTTCCCCCCCTGTGTTTATTCTTTTAAAATTTGTATTTTTATCGTGGCAAAACACACATAACAAAATTCCCCATCGTACTCATTTTACGTGTACAGTTCAGTAGTATTAAGCACATTTACGCTGTTCTAAACTATTACTAGATGAAGTATAACATTTACATGCAGAAAACTCTAAGTCGCACGTGCAGTTTAGTAAGAATTATTACCAAGCACATTCCTATTGTGCAATCCTCGGTGCTCTCTATTACAACAAGACCTCCTTTCATCTTTCAAGACTGAAGATTCTAACTTTACCCACTAATCCCCATCTCATGCAAATATTTTCTGTTGTAATATCCCTTGATGCACAAATTTACAAACTCATCTCCCTCCGGCCTCTGGCATTAACCATTCTATTGATTTTGACCACTACCTCATGTAAATGCAATCGCCCAGCACTTGGCCTTGTGTGTCCGACTTGTCTTGCTTAACGTCCTTGGGTGGAACCATATTGCAGCACGCATCAGATCTGCCCTCTGCTGAGGTTGGACGATAGTCCATGGTGTGTAAATGGCACGTTTTGCCTTCCATCTGTCAATGGTTACCATGCTGCTCCCACATTTGGGCTGTGGCGAATGCTGCTGCCGTGAACATGGTTGGGCAGAACTCTGAGACCCTGTTTTCAATTACTTTCAAGTTTTTACTAGGTTTTACTTCTGGATCACGTGGTAACCTCCACACTAGTCAGGAACCTCCCCTATTATTTTCCACAGCAGCTACAGTCTTTAATTTGAACCAACAACACACAACGACTTCAACTTCTCCACACTTCCAATATTTCCTATTTTTTTTATAGTAGCCTTCCTAATGGGTGTGAGGTATTATCTAGCCAGTTATGATTTGTACTTTACTGTATTTAGTGGTATCAAGTATCTTTTCATGTATGTGCTGGCAACATTCTTTGGAGAAATGTCTATTCAAGATCTTTACTCAATTTTGAGGGATTTTTTTGTTGTTGTCGTTGAGCTTCGAAAGTTCCCTATTTTTGACACCAATCTCGTATGATTTGCAAATACTTTCTGCCCGTTTACTTTAACAGTATTCCTTGAAGCACAAACTTTAAAAACTTTCATGAAGTCCAGTTTGTTTTTTTCTTTTATGCCTGTACTTTTGTACCTTACCCAAGACATCACTGCCAAATCTAACATCACGAAGTCTATGCCCCACGTTTCTTCTCATAGTGTTATAGTTTTAGGTTTTACTTGTTAAATCTTTGACCCACTCTAAGTTGACATTTGTAGAGGGGTTAGGTAAGGCTGCACATGGATATCCTGTTTCCCCAGTACCATTTGTTCAAGGCTGTCCTGTTCCTGTTAAATGATCTTGAACCCTTGTCAAAAATCATTTGACCATATACATGAGAGCTTATTCTGGGCCCTCTAGTCTATTCCATTGCTCTATACATCTGTCCTTACTCCAGTACCACACTGTTTCGATTATCATAGATTTATAGTGAGTTTTGCAATCAGGAAGTGTGACTTCTCTTTTTTTTTTTTTCAAGATTGTTCTGGTTATGTGTAGTTCCTTGAGATTCCATATAAATTTTAAGAGGGGCTTGGCTTTTCTATTTCTGCAAAATCATTGTAATCTTTATATGGATGCATTTAACCTGCAAATCACCTTGGGTATTGTTAATACTATTCAGATATCAAGTTTTCTGATACATGAATATACGATATGTTTCCATTTATTTATTCATTTCTTTCAGGGAGGTTTTATAGTTTTTATTGTATGAATCTTTTACTTTTTTGGTCAAGTTAATTCCTAAGTATTTTATTATTTTAATGTTATAAATTTGTTTTTATAAATATCTTTAAAGATCACTCATTATGAGTACACCCTGAAGATATCTGGGCAGGGGAACATTATGACCACCAGAGATCTGATTTGTTAAGGATGCAGCTGATGGAATATAAGTTCAGAGTGAGGGAGATTTGAGATTATCCACAGATGGGTGAATGATCTTTCTGCTTCCACATCTGGGACTGTGTAAGCCAGCTGAGGGCAGCGTGAGCACCTGGTGGATCCATCTAGGACTCTGGATTCTGGCATCTGAGAGTCAGGAATAAGCAGCAACTTGGATTTTCTGAAGAAAACGAAGTACGAGTGAATTGAGTTAAGATAACTTCTCTCAGAACAGTGACTACATTTCTTCATCTGTCTCCCGTGCCCAGCCTCATTTAGCACATACTAGACACTCAAGTAATCCAGCGGTGAATGAGGGGGGTCTCAATTTCCAGTGCTACAATAATATGTTTGCCAAATTTGTGTCTAACAATGTTTTCCCTTCATTCACTGCCACACAGGTACCTCCCTTGTTACCAGAACTTAGAGCAATGCACATCAGACTATTTGAGTTACAAGTAGGAAAATTAGCCAGATGTTGCCCAGAAAAACTGAGACTCAGCCACCTTGTTGGCACACGAGCAGGTCACCTAAATGTTCCCCAATTTCTCATTTTCTGATACTAAGATTCAGATTTATACCAGTTTCTAAATGCGTTTGCAAGACTTCCTATTTTTGATCTTGCCCTTGCTGAATTTCTGCTATATTTCTTTTCAAGTACTGAGTAGCTTTCCCCTTCACTGCTTCTGTGGTCTGGCCTATTGCATCTAGATTAATCTTCTACATCTTCTCCCATAACTGTGGCGCTCTGATAAGTTGTGGATTTCTTGCCTGCAGCTCAGGCCCTGGAATGCAATAAGAATGCAATGAGACCTTGCTAAATAGAACTGAAAGATGTTTGACACGGGGCTGATGATGCAGGAGAAGCTGAAAGCTGGGCCTCTGCTCTGCAGACCTGAGCCTTTTGCCTTCTTCTAGGCCAGTTAAATTCTTGGAAGAGCGGGGTGGAGCCTTCAGCCAACGAGAGAGAATCATCGCCATCCTGGGGATTTACACTGACAGCAGCGACCTTGCAAAATGCGTGACCAACGATAGACACAGACCAAAATAAACACCTCTTCACTCTATTTCACCACCGTCAGAACTGAATGGACACCAAATGAGTCAGTCCTGTTTGAATAATTTCGATTCCACATTATATGAAAGCAGGAAGCCATGTTAAGAGGCTATCAATGACCTGACAATGTGGACAGTTCTACTTATTCTAATGAGGCTGTGATGATATCTCCCCTTGCTCTTCTGTCTTCTACCCACTCTCCCCTCCCCTCCAACCTTCCTCCTTCCACTGGGTTCCAGGAGAAACATACTATGCAGCAAGCAGACAACGAGTCAGGTGTTTCCTGGTCCTGTACACCCATCTGAAATTGTACTGAGGGGTCCAGTTCCAAGGAGCCTGCACTATACGCCCTTCTCTCAGGCAGGGAAGCAGAGCTCGCTAGTCCTCCTCCTACCAGGTCTCAGCCTGGCCGTGATCCAACACTGAAGTGCTCAGAAAAGAAACACCACCGGCTTTGGTGGAACTATGCCCAGAGTTGCTAATGGTGGCATTGCTCTTCTGACCCGAAGTTTGAGGAGTGAATAGAAGTTGAGGTAGAGACATAAATGAGCATAAGTGAAATTATAGGTGATTTTCTCCAGTAAGAATTCTTTGCCAGGCTTTGGACTCTAGAGGAGAAACCTCATCTTTTACGCCCTCATGGGACGTTGGGTGTGTAGAAGGGCCATCAACAATGAATGCCAGCAGATGGTGCCCTGCACGACAGCAACTTTGAAATAGCCAGCACCCTTGAAAAATGGGACCAGTTGCTCAGACATTAGAGGCCATCCGTGACAGTGGCCTTCCGTCATGGATACCGGTGCCCCACTATTTCACATGGATGCTGCTAGCTCATTAAGTCTAGGTAAAGAGAGACTATCAGAACTACAAGAAGATACATCAGACCGATGAACTAAAGTGTAGTTTAAAAACAATAGACAGCATGGTCACCAGGATGACTGCAGATGTCACCTAGCATTAAAAAATCCCAAAATTAGTGGGTAGGACTATCAGGAAGCTGAAGACCGCTCAAGGGCCAGAAAAATGCTGCCATCCCACGTTATACCAAATGGACGGAAGGAGCCCAGGAGGTGTGGGTGGCAAGTACTGTCTGCTGAAGACCACAGAGCCCAATTAGTGAGCAGAGACTGCAGATTGTAGAGCCCTGTTCCTGTGTAGGGAGTTGTGTTCATGGGCACAGCGGTGGGCAGAGTAGGGGCAAAAACCCGAATTTAAAAGAGATTAGGCAAAGGGTGCTGTATCTGTGCCCCCTAGGTCGATGAGGTGCGCGAGTTGGGGGGGGTGGTGATCCTGTGAGATGTCTTCCAAAGTTTCCCACTAGATGGCGGTGTTGGTTAGTACAAGACTCAGCAAAGATCCTGGAGACCCTTTCTCTGGGGCTTGTAGAAATCTCATTTCACAGATAAGGGACCAGGGAGGAGGTGTAAACTGAGTCTGAAGTTGCCATTGGCTCCATTGCTCCATTCTCTCTAGCCTTAGGTCTTTAAGGACATGCAGTGAGAGCTTGGATTGAGCTTGCAGAACACTCTTTAGGTCATTTTTAACAAGGGGTCGCCTCTCTACCCGCCACCTCGAAATAAGAAACACCAGCTCCAGGCGGAGTCCCTCTGCCTGAACAGAGAGATCGGGGTCTTGGATGGTAGAGACTGTGGCTCCCCATAGCCTGCGAGATCACGTTTTGACTCTACAGCCTGCTTGCAAGACACACACTCCCCGTGCTGCAGAATCCCCTCTCCCTCACCAGTTCCTATGTCACGTGAAGCTCTATAAATTCTGCCACGGTGCTTGAGCATTCTGAAAACCCATGAACAGCATCCCCTGATCTATTTAGAGAGATTGGATTGCTGTCGACTCTTGTGCTGTTACTTCACCTTATCCATCCTGTTAAGGGTTTAGGTTGAAGGTGGTGGGATGGCTGGGACTCAGAGATGCCCACACTTCCTCCCTAGTCCCTGACTAATGCTTCAGGAAGGGTGTGGGCACATATAGGGGATACTGGATGAGCAGGGATTATGTGAACTTTCTGGAACTTTCTTGCAGATTTCTGTTGCTTTGGGTGTTGATTCTGTCTTTGATGGAAGACTTCCTCATGGATTCTGGCTGCATTATGCTCATTTTTACCAGAAAAAGGCTCTTTTGAGCCAGGGTCCAGCTGAACAGCAAATACCTGCAGAAGATAAGCGTGTGATCCCTGCAGGCCAATCATTCCTGCTGCTCCGATTGGTCCTCCTTGGATCGTGCACCTGCCCTACAGCCTGTGAGTGACAATCTCCCACTCAAACTGCATGGTAGGAGTTGAAAATTTTTCAAAAGAACTTGCTCTTGCCGAAAGAGAATGATAGTAAGGAGGAGAAAAGGATATGGGGTAAGAACAATGTTGGTCTACTCTATCCCCAAGGACAAATTTATAAAAAAATTATAGCAGAATTAAACTCAAAGTGCCTCTTTATTACTAGATAGGCCAGTGGCACAGAACCCTAAACAGAGTTCTGAGTTAAGCCCAGGGTTGGGGTGGAGGCCTAGGCAGGGCTTGCTAACATTTCCCTGAACTCAAGTCACTGATCTCAAGTAACCACAAGACTTAGAAAAAGAGCAGAGCTTCAACTGCAAGGAGGGTGTTTGGTGACGTTATCCATGTCATAAAGACCACAAAGCTTCCTAGAACTCCTTCTTCCCATGTTACTGCACCACAGCAGGGACCCAGCTCTGCCCCAGCTAGTAAAGGAGACCTAATACTTCAGCACCTCAGGGAGATACCAGGTCCTCCTTGGGTGGCAAAGAAGGCTAGAAAGTGGCGCAACCATTTCTTCCTCTACCTTTGCCTACCTTCGTGCAACCTTGGTCAGGAGGAGAGACCAGTAGTCCTCAAAGGAAACCCCAGAGGCTGCCTCTTGGCACTTACACAGATTCTTAAAAATTTCTGGGACCAGAGAAACTGGCAGTTCTGCTGGCGGCTCCAGGAGCTTCTGAAATGGACTGCCCCAAGAAGCTGGTGCCTGGGAACTGCAGCCCTGGAGATTTCTTACTGCTTGAATCTGGTAAGAGACAGCCAGCAACAGCTACTCCTAGGAGACCGGCAAGTGGATAGAGGATGGAATATTTCCTCCAGCTTCAGGTCATATTTTTGGATGTAGCTGTATGCTTGGAAAATAATAGATCCTGTCCAACAGCCCCTTCCCTCCAGTTCTAGCTCTCATGGGGCTAATTTAACACTATTTCTTCTCCTTCCTTATTACCTAACAGTATTACCAAGTTCTTGCTGATGCTAATCATGGGTACCTCAAAAACACTGTGATTCTCTTAATGAAGGAATCTCAAAAGTGTACACAGAATAAAGTCCTCTTCCTTAGAGAAATTTGAGTTGTGTCTTCTTTTCTGCTATGACTTTGGCTTCATACTCTTCTCCAATGGCAGAATCCCAGGATGTCTTCCCTGAAGTGCGTGGGAATCATGTCAGCCTTGCCCAGTTAATTCCAACACCAAGTCTCTTCCCTTCCCCTGCGCCAAAAGGTTCCCTCTCCCAAAGGGTAAATAGGACCCATGGCGGTCACGGCACCAACCTCGGCCCATACTGTCTAGTCATTACAGCACTTCGTAAATACGAGTGCTATTTCCAGAACACAGTACACATTACAGTCTCTAGTCCCACATTGCTGTTTCCAATTGTAGATACTAACACAGATGAGTGCTATCTGGGGAAATTAAGGTACACAAGAAAGCAAAAGAACAGAAAATCTGGGTTTCACTTTCACTGTGATGCCAGTTGTGGTCATGATTAATGCTGTTTACCAACACTCACCCCCTTCCCTACTCCAGAGACTACATAAAAAAACTATTTCCTGTTCCCTTGTGGCTGGGTGGGGTCATATAACCAACTGAAGCAAGAAATTAAGAGTGCAAATGACCAGAAAGGATGTATTTTTATTTGGGACTAGGCATTTAATTCTGGTGTGCTCTTTCGGGCACCGCCTGCCAAGTTCAAATTGGTGGATGCTTCAGTAGTCTGGGCCCCTGGGTGACTACAGTGAGCAGAACACCCAAGTTGACCCATTATGGACATGAAATATGATAAGAATTTGAGCTGCCAATTTGGAGGTTCTGTATTACTACCATATAACCTAGGCTATCCTGACAAAATATTTTTTAATGTAGAAGCAAAATAAACCCCCCGAGATTTCCATTTGCTTCTTAAGCCCTGTGGAAACCCATTTGAGTGGCCATAGAAGTTGCTTGTAGTGTGTTGTGAAATATATATTTGGTCTTCATCCCACCTTCCTGGTATATGCACATACATACTGCTCCTAAAATGAGTGATGTCTTTTTTTTTTTTTTTTTTTTGTGGTGCCCGGGATCGAACTCAGGCCCTTGTGCTTGCAAGGCAAGCACTCTAATCACTGAGCTAAATCCCCAGCCAGCCCCGATGATTGTCTTTTGTATACGAATACCTAGACAGCTTTAGGATGTGGGTGGTCACTGGAACAACCAAGGCGTAATTAAAAGGTTAACGATTTCCAGCTCCATTGTGTTACTTTGCTCATTGTTGGGGCAAAATACCTGACACCCACAAATTAAAGGAAATATTTATTTTGGCTCATACTTGGTAGAGGTTTCAATCCAGTGACTCCAGGCAGGATAGTATGGCAGAAGGGCACAGTAGAGGACTAACTGCTCACACCATGGCATCCAGGACACAGAGCGTAAAGGGGAGGACCCAAGAAAAGAGAAACACTTCCGGGTTATGCCCTCAGTGACCCGCCTCTTCTGACCAGGCCCTACCTGCTCACAGCCAGTCAGTCAGAAACCCCATCGTAATCCAAGTACTTACCAAAAAGCTCCATCTATGAGCACATGAGGCTTGGCGGGGGGAATCTCTAATGTAAACCAGAAGACCTACCCCTCTCCCCACTTCTGGGGAGAACACTAAAAGTTGACTTGATCTCCAAATGGCCAAACATGTAATGAATCGTGCCTACATAAAGAAGTCTCGAGAGTCCAAGAGAACCAGACTTTGGCAGTTACTGTGTAGCTGAACTTACAGGAGAGAGCGCAGAAGCTCCGTCTCCTTCCCATGTGACTCCTCTAAGCCTCTCTTCCCTCTGCTGCTTGTCTGTAGCCTTTGTAATACCCTTAAGTCCATAATAAATAGACAAATGTAAGTGAGGTTTTTCTCCTAAGTTCTGTGAACTGCTCCAGCAAATCAACAGAACCCAAGAAGGTAGTTTTGAAAACTCAAAATATAATTGGCTGGTCAGAAATATCGGTGACAGTCTAATCCCCACCAGCGGCATCTGAAGAGGGAGCAATCTCGCGGGACTAAGAACTTAGTTTACCGGGTCGGAGCCTATATCCAAGTAGATAGTGTCAGTTGGGCTGGTGAATGGACACCGTGCTGATTGCTGTGGGCACTGAGCAATCTCCACACATTTTGGTGATCAGAGGAGAAGTCCTGTGTAGTTGAGTAAAAGAATTGCTCAGACTTCCCCACATTCACGCTTCAAAAATCCAATAAAATACAACAGGATGTCTGTCTGGCGATCTCTAAAATCTTGTTTTACTTCAGCCCTGGATTCCCCAGACCTTGACTGATTTTATTGCCCCAAAGGCAGCACCAAAATCAGTTCCCTACCAGTTTTCTAACAGCATCAGAACTATAGCTCCCTGGGAGAAGCAGAAAATTCCTGAGCAGCGGTTGAGAATGATTTTCTTAAGATGAAGGAGCTGTGACAGCAAAAAGCCATTACACCCACCGGAGACTAAAGGGCTTGTTTTGAATTGCACTTGTAGCAGCCCTGGCAAAAGCCCTGCCCTTTCCAGGCGGAATGAGGTTAGCCTACAAGGACTCATTATATGTATGGCCACTCTCGCTCTCTAATGTCCCAGAGTGAGTCTCCCCTGACCCTGGGAAAGATAATTCTAATGCAGGCCAAGGGAAGATCCAAACTCAATTCACTTTAAGATCCTGGATCAGCCATACACTTGAGACCTCAAACCTTTAATACGGTGCTTGACTCCCAAATTCCATGAGTGTACGCACTTTGCCTGCTGTGATTACAGTGTAATAGCATCAGGTGGTATTTCCATGAGACCCCAGAATGTCAGTCATCCCCCTTCTGTTCACATTGGCCCTTAGAGAAGCACAAGAAACAGGAACCAAATGAAAAGCAAGGACAGCTTCATTGTTAAGTGGACAAAGAACTCCTTTCAGTTCTTGATTTTGGCAAAAGCTTGATGGGAGGTCTAAGAAGTCATGGTAGCCAACTTGCAAGATGGTACCCAGTGGTCTTTGTGCTTGTAGGGTCACATCCAATTTTGTACTAAGATTGGTACCAATAACATGCAGAAGTGATGGCATGCCACTTACTAGGTTATTAAAAAACTGTAGCTTTTAGTTTAGGCTCTCTGTCCTAGATCACTTGCCCTGAGGGAAGCTGGCTGCTATGTATTTTGAACATCAAGGGGTCCTGGATGAGTCTGTGGAAAGATACATGGAGGCCCTCACTCCAAAAAGCTAGGGAGGAACCACATCCTGCCAACCACCAGCCCCGAATGCAAGCCATCCACTCGGTAACCTTCTGAACCAGGACCACCAAACTAAGCCACTCCTGAATTTCTTACCTCTAGAAACTATGAGATAACAAATGTGTAAAGCTGCTAAACTTTGGAGTATTTTGTTACACACATACTGAAGCTATGGCGTGAATATGGTTCGCGCCCTCCAAAACTCATGTTGAAATTAAAATCCATTATGAGATATTAAGAGACAGCATCAGACAGGATCTTTAAGAGATGATAGGACTCTGCTTTCAGGACTGGATTAATCCATCTGTGTGATCAATGGGTCATCTAGAGAGAAGGTCTCCTCTTGTGTGATCCCCGTCTCTCACCACGTGACACCCTAGGCTGCCCTGGGACCCTATCAACAAGAAAGTCATCACCAGATGTGGCTCTTTGACCTCGGGCCAGAATGGTGAGCTAAAGAAAAGTCATTTTCTTTGTAACTTACCCAGTCTGTTGTATTGTGTTAGCAAAATAAAATGCAGTAACAAAAACAGATGATTAACAAAAGCCCAGTGGCTCCCACTCCTGGAATCTCCCAAACTTCAGATGGCTCACATTGTACTACAACTAGAAGCAATATTGAGCCTCTTGGTTATGCATTTGGTGGTTGAGCGGTAGGGCCTTGGCCCACGTATCCACTCTTTACTCTGTTCAAAGGGCAAGGAAGAGTAGGAGAATGGAGTAGATGGATCTATTATAGGGAAAGGGGTTTAAGACTTTTATTTCCACTTTATGTCAGTCTATACTACTATTGCTTTTAACTCTCCGTATATCTTTTGTTGGCTAAGCGGGGCCTTGTTTCCTCTCTTCCTAATGTACCCATCTATGTAACACAGATGCAAAATGTAGGGGAGCAATTCAGAAGGTGCGTATAAATGAAGGCAGTGAGATATTGGAGTCCTGACCAGCTCCAGTTAGAGTAGTAGTGAGTCCTGCTCGTCTGGAGAAGCAGAGACCCAGACTCTGGGCACCAAGAGATCTGCCCTGGAATTGGAAGATCATTCTCTCCCCTTTCCTGCTGGAACCCAGAGACTTGGCATCACTTGGATGGACAAGCCTGGAACACACCTCTCATCTCCTTGCTTACAGAGCCTGGACAGGTGGGAGGGCATCACCAGAAGCAGGGCAGCCGAGACCCACCCTAAGTTAATGCCCCCTCTTGAAGTCCTAGTGTGGTTTCTGCATTTCTGACTGAACCTTGTTGACTTGGGCCCTGTTGTCCAGGAGGACCAGAGGAAAAGAAAAACAAAGACAGACATAAGACTAGAATGAAGGACAAAGCCCTGGAACAGCTCCTCAATCTTTCAGGAATACAGAGAGGCCACAGTTTGGGGCATCCACCACTCCAGTTTCAGGCTGCGTGCATGTATGCATGTATGCATGTATGCATGTGTGCATGTGTGCGTGACAGATTGGCTTTTATTGCACAGCAGAGTAAAGTGGCCAGAAATAGGAGCTGTTTTCGGGACAGTTCTTCAGGCAGAACCGAACACTTCCAGGAAGACCCTAAGCAGGCAGAGCACGGCAGACTTCAAGCAGTGTCCCTGGTGATGCTTTCCTCTGCACTGGGCTGAAGCTATGAGATGGAAAGAATAAGGACTATTACCTTGAATATTTCATGTTTTTACTGGGATTTTTGGATCACAAAGAAAAAGATTGTGCAATACATGAAGCCAGATACAGTTGAATACCTTTCTAATTTGGCAGACAAACTCTATAGGAAGACTAATTTTCCTCTACAAGGTGGTTTTATCTACCCCTCCCCTCATTAGCTGTTGAAAAGTTTGAAGTTGAAAGCTTTGCTGCCCATATCAAGACTTGCCACTAGGTCTTGAGGTGAAAGAACTGGATATTTCAGAAAATAACGGAAGCTTTAATGATTTTCTACATAACGAAATAGCCTAGAAGCACATAAGACCATACTTCTTGAAGCTTACTGTGGCATTCTATTGTGCATGAACTTCTCAAAATAAAAAGCAGAAGGCACTTCTAATTTACATATGGGGAAATATACGCTGCTATGGTAATACCTATATACGCCCACAAGTCCCCAAATGTATCCTGGTCAGTCATGTTTTCATACTGGAGGTAAAAGCCTCATATACTATGTATGCACCAAGTTTTGTCCGTCTTCTCATTAGAAGCTCGTGGTTTTTAATGTGCAGTTAGGAAGCCTTTTTAAGCCTTGATTGTGGATTTTTTATATACAGACTTTATTTTTCCCCCAAATCCTTGCTTTTGTTATTTGTAAGGAGACTGGCCGGGATGATAAAGTATTGAAATTTTCTTTGAAATTAAGAAAAAAGTAGAGCGAGGTCATGAACACATTTTAGTAAGGTAGGCAGCGAGGAGGCCTGAGACATCTGGGTCCCACAATCAGGTTTCCTGGGCAACAGCGACTCATTCAGCGCTAAGTGGATGCTGGCGTTGAATGTCAACTGTGTGGAAGGGACAAGAGGAAATCTAAATTCAACAAGTTCTTTGGCCACTGCATTTTTACCTTTTGGGACTCAGTAAATTGAGAGACAGCTAAGACTTCTAAAGCCAAGAGGAAAGAGCTGCCTGCTTTCAACACTGGTGAAAAAACTCAGCTTCCCCAAACCACCCATTCACCAATTTCACTCCTATTAGCCACAGGTGAAGTCAGAACACTGGTTTCTTGAGTTTGGCTATCATCTGGAATTCCCAGGTCTCAGGCCTGGATTCTGGTTTAATTGTCTTGGATGTGCCTCATGCAGTGGGGAGTTTTAGAAACTCTCCGAGTGATTCTAGGTATAGCAGAGTCTGAGAGCCCCTGGGTGGGAGGAGTCCTGTGTTAGAATCACTGGGGCTCCTTCCTAAAGGCAAAGCTCTCCTGTTTTGGGCTTAGCCTCAGCTTCAGTGGGTATGGGCTGGAGCCCCAGATCTACCTCTACCATGTTCCGCTTGTGTTTGGTGCAGGGGTCCCTCAGGGCTGCTTTGAGGACTGCTTTAACTGCTCATTTGTGGACACCCGCTTCTGGCTGGCCCTGTTTGCTTATACCCTGAGGAATGACTTCTCTCCATGAGGATCTGGACCTAGGAAATGGGAGAGGGGAGATGGCCCTGCATTTGGGGTTAGCTTTTTAGCCCCTTCTACTCAGTGTGTGCTGGCCGGATTTCCATCCCCCAGAACCTAATTCCTTGCCCGAGGACACATATTACATTAGTAGCCTCAGTAATGATTTCTGGATAGATGCTCCCTGCCTCCATGGCTCTCGGGCATAATAACTCAAGGCATGCTTCCTGCAACGGTTCTGAGTTCCTCCGTGGGACTATACAGCAAGGGCCCATAATGGCGGGTGGTACATCATTTACTGGCTGCTTTTCTTCCCAGCTTCCTGTCTGCATTCCCCAATGCTTCCTGGGATTGCGTCCAAGATACACTACATGCATCTGGAATCTTAGTTTGGGTTCCTTCACAAACAGATGCTGGGACAATGGTATTGGGATTGCCAGCTTCTTGTAACTAATCCCCGTGTTTAGAGCTCAATTATTGCACATGTAAATGTGATGCTCTTGGATAGGAATCGCGTTATCTTCAGTTATAGAGAAGGTTCTAGTGGCTCAGATATCCGGACTAAACACTTAATTGTCAATAATACTCAGAGGAGTTCTTGAACTTTAGACTTTGTACAAAGAGTGGTTTTACACATTGCAAATACTTTGCTATATGCACACTCATTTTTAGAACAAGTAGGCAGGAATAAATTTAAGGTGGCCGGTAGGCTATTAAGCTTAGTTTACAAACACACTGAGACAGACACACGGTGTGGAACTGATACCACCAATCCTTTGTACTGGGAACTCGATGTGTCCCTTATAGGACCTCTCCTTGCCCCACTATGATCTGTGCTACTTGCTGGTCCTTCTCGGGTCCATGCTGTTCCATACCCCACGTGGATCACTGTCAGAGCCTATTGGCTGCAGTGAAGACAGATATGGGTGACCTTTGCACATATAACTACATACATATACATACATGTATTTACTGAACACCCCATCAGTCCCACTTTTATAGCTCTATGTATCCATATTCAATGGCACAAACGTCTGTGATTCAGAAAACTATTTCCCTTCAGTACACTGACATGAGTGACAGCAACCAGTTACATGGCTCTTCCTTTTGGAAGAAAAGAACTTCCTACCATCAGTACTGTCGGGACGTTAATGGACACTTCTTGGTTGAGTAGTGGACTTCTGGCAGGCTCAGTCAGCAGCCCACGTGACATTGGCCTCACAATGGCATGTGTGGGGTTTGGGGGATATCATTCATTTTCTATATTCTCTTACTTTACTCATGACCAGTTGAAAAACAAACATTAGAGACATCCCAGTAGACACAGAGCCACAGCTTTATTCCTGGTGGCAGTGGGGGTCTGAACCACAATCGGATTTCCAAAGAGTCTCTTCTACCCTTGAAAGTGTAGATCTTATTTCCCTATAAAGGAGGCATGTGACTGGAGCATAAAAGGTGTCCTGGCTCTGCTGATGAATCCCACCCATAGCCGAGGCTGCTGTAGACTAAATACGGATGCTAGAGGTGAAAAAGGAAAAACCACGCCACATAGCAGCCTTGACATGGTGACCCTGGGAGGGTCGGATTATGTGCTAGTGCCTTAGCTGTTCCTCTCCTAGGGATGTAGAGGTGGAGGGGAAGACGGTCCCCTCTTCTGTGACCCGTATCTTCTGCATCATTCTGTGCCATGGATTCCAAGTCCACTAGTCGGTGGAAGTCTTCCCACTTTTACCTCCTGTGCTGTGGTTTAGTTCTGGGACGACCAGAGCTTCTGAGATCATGACTAGAGCCTTGACTGAAGTCAACTCAGGCTACTGTGATAAAATGCCACAGACCGAGGGGCTTAAACAACAGTTCTTTCCTACGGTTCTGGAGGTTGGCAAGTGGACGACCAAGGCCTTGGCACATGTGGTTCCTAGGGACAGCTCAAGACAGTTCCCTTCTGCATGGTAAGGCCGGGGATGAGGGGGAGGGAGGCTGGGAGGGAAGGTGGGAGGGCGGAGAAGGAGGGAGGAGGGGATGGGAGGGCAGATGAGAGAGTGAGAGCGCAAGTGAGTGAGCAAGCGCCTACAAGCACTCCTGCCTGGGCTCCTGTTTTTTTTGCTCTCCTGGTCAGTAATCCCATTGTGGGGATTCCATTCTCTTTGCTCTCATCTAAATCTGTCTCCAAACATATTCATATTGGAGATTTGGCTTTTGATAAATGAATTATTGGGTGTACAGATCTTCAGTCCGTCATAAGTTGGGCAAACTTTCTTCATTTGCCCCTGTGCGGACTACATCTCCCAGCTTCCCACAGTCCGACTTCTCATTGGGTTTGCGCCTAGGGGAAGCAGGGGCTGGGACGCACAGGGCAGGTGGGATAAGAGGAGGGCAGGTGGGATAAGAGCAGGGTAGCCCTCTTCCTTTCCTTATGGCTTGGTTGGGACTTGGACTGCATGTCACTGCGCCACAGCCACTCCTCTTGTCAGCTCTAGCTCCTGGCCTCGCAGGCGTGTTGTGCTAAGTGCTGTGGGATTCCTCCCTCCTGTTGCTTCTCTCCTTGGTTGCTTTCATCCACTGGACACCTCAGTAAATAGCCCTGCAGTGGCACTCATGACCTGTCATCTTCCAAAGTGATTGCACACATTTACATTTCTCCCCATAAGATAAACCTTTTAGATTCAGATTTTCCAGTATTTTGGATCAGACTTAAAGTCTTTGCCCACTGAAATGGTATAAAGTTGTGTCTCATGGTTTGTTATTATAAAATAGAAAAAGTCACAAACATTTCCTTGTATTTTATTGATTTTATATGTTTCATCTTCTACAAAATGTCCATCGTCCTTTGCCTACTTGGTTCCCTATTTGTTGGAATATTTTAAACTAATCTTTTACTACTAGGATATATTGCAGAAATTTTGATTTGTAAATTATCCCTATACAAGGGAGAAAAGTTTGTAAGTTTGTGAATATTCTTTTATACTCAATCCTTTTGGGGTTGTAAATTTCCCCTAATGCCAAAGTTCAATGGGTATGGTATAGGTAGTGATCAAATTTTATTTGAGTCGACAATTTTCAGCTATATTTGTTGAAAAACCCTTCTTTCACCCATAACACAAATAATCTGTTTGGGGACCTTCTATTCCATTTATCAGTTTTCTATCCTGTCAATACCACACAGTTTAAATTAACATAGCATCATAGTAGCTATATCCAATACAGAGATGCTCACTCTGTACTATTCCCTTATTGGAGAACATACTTGGCCATTTACTATTCCCTATAAAATTTACAATCATCTTATTGAGTCTTGTAAAATCTCAGCAGTAAGCCTTCAATCAATGAACATGCTATAATTTTCCATTCGTTTGATTCTTTTAAAATATTTTTTAAGAATTATTTTCCCTATAGCAGTCTTATACTTTTTGTAGGACTTATTCTTAATTCATTGATATTCTCTGTGTTCCAAATGGTTCTTTTCTTAATTACATTTTCTCATTTGCTGCCGGTGTGTGAGTAAATAATCCCATTTCACTTCACTATTTGGATATACTCTTATATCAGGCCATTTTAATATACATTTCTAATAGCATGTTTGTATATTTAATATTGTACATATAATTATAGTTTTATTTCCTCTTTATGTCTGTTTTATAGACTAGAAAAGCTGTAAATCAAACTAAAAATTGGTTTTCTGAAAAACAAAATTGACAAACCTTTTGGTTAGAGAGAGACTTACAAATCAGAAACCAAAAGGAGATACAGTTATAATAGATGCCTTAAACAAAAAGGATAAAGGATTCCTGTGAACAATTATATGCTGACAAATTGGATATTCTAGAAGAAACAGATGAATTGTTAGAAACATAAAACCTGCCAAAACTAAAAAAAAAAAAAAAAAAAAAGCAAGCATGGGCTGACCAATAACAAAGATTGACGAAGTAATACAAAATTTCCCAACAAAGAAAAGCCCAAGGTCCAGATGGCTTCACAGCTAAATTTTACCAAACATTCACAGAATGCCAATCTTTATGAAACACTTCCAAGAAGAAGAAGAAAGAAAAAACTTCCAAACTCATGAGGCTAGTGTCGGCCTGGTATCAAAGCCAGACTAAAATGCCACAGAAAATATAGGCCAATATTCCCAATGAATATGCATACAAAACCCTGAATGAAATGCTAACTAACCAAATCAACAGCATGTTAAAAGGATTTACACTACGATTGAGTGGGATTTATCTGAGATGTAAGGGACGTTTCAACATACGTAATCAATGTGATATGCCACATTAACAAAATGAAAGAAAAGATTATATGGTCTTAGTAGAAATAGAAAAATTATTTGACAAAGTTCAATGTCCACTCGGGATAAAAATTCGAAGTAGGTACAGAAGAAATTTAACACAGTAAAAGGCCATATATGAGAAGCCCACAGCTAACGTCGCAAACATGGGGAAAAATTAAAGCTTTCCCTCTAAGATCCAGTACAAGGCAGCATACTATTCTCTCCATTTCTAATTCAAAAAACGAAAAGTTCTAGCCAGAGCAGTTCGATTTTTATGAAAACACACTGAAGTCAGAAAGGAAGCAGTTATTAGTTTGCAAATGACATGAGCATGTATGTAAAAACTTGCAAAGAATCTGCCCAAAGTAATCACAATAAAAGGTTTCCATATGTTCATTTAATATTCCATAAGTTTTATGAATTCAGTTTCATTTCTAAAATAACAAACTAGTTGAAAAATAAAGCAATTTCATTCACAATAGCAAGAAAAAAGGTATAAACTTAACAAAAGATAAAGAGGTATGATTGAAAAATAGTGTTTAAATAAAAAAATTACAAGATAACGTGCCTTTAATGCTCCTCAGAATGCTCCCTTTTTACTTCATATACACCTATCCCAATTTTTTATTACATGTTCCATGTATGTAATGAATACCACGTATAATGAATTCATCGTGGGTACTTTGTACATTTCTATGACACATCTTAATTCTTTTTGCATCCTCCATGACATTTCTTGATCCCCTTTCCCATTTGCAAAGGATCTCATTTCCTGGTAGTCTAGTTTTTATTTTGCTCTTTTGTTTATACAGTGGTACCTTGGTTCATGAACTTAATCCAGTCCATGATTTTGGGGAAGATGGGCTCGTTTGTGCTCCTCACCAATGTGGAGTTTGCAAACAGAACCAAAGTTTTGGGGAATGCTTCTGTAGGCCAATTGAACTGTTTGCAAACAGAAGTATTTGTGAACCAAGGTGTTACTTTATGAGTACTTTGGGTTTCTCGTACAAAAACATGATATTGAAGCTTGTGTCTGATTTCACTTATTATGAATTTGAAGTGCATCCATTTTCCTACAAATGACTCACATTTGTCCTTTATAGCAGAGTAATACGCCATTACGTATAAATACGTTTTCTTTATCCATCCATCTGTTGTTGGACATACAGGCGACTTCCACGATTTAGCTATTGTGGATTGTGCCGCTATAATCCTGTATGCCATTGTTCTTGCCACTTTCTGAAGTACTTCAGAAGTCCGTTTTGTGTCTTTAGTTATGCTGTCGTAGCTGCCTTGATGCCTGAATCAATTAAAAACGTCTTTCATGGTCATTTGGACTTTGGAGAAGAGCCACAAGTCATATGGTGCCAGACCCTGTAAAAGAGCCAGTGAGGACAAAACCATAATATTTTTATGAACTGATCTTTCCATTGGGTTGGCGGCGCTTGGCAGCAGCATTCATTGTATTTATTGCCCCTTGTAAAGACAGGACAAGGGACTTCCAGAGCCGCTTCAGAAAGTGGCAAGAATGACGAGATGAGTATTTGAGTGACAGGATATATTTTGAGGGAGATTAATGGAAATGTTTTACTATAACGACTTTTTAAAAAATATAACTAGTCAGTGTATTTTGATCGCATAATGGAGTATTAATTCAGTTATTCAGCCTTGAAAAAGGAAATTCTGCCATTTCTGACAATATGAACAAACTTGGAAGAAATTATGCTTAATAAAATAAACCAGACAAAACTACACAATCCCGCTTATGTGGAATCTAAAAAAGTCAAACTCCTAAAAGTAGAGAGTTGGTGGTTTTTTTCTTCCAGGGACTGAGGGTGGGGAAATGGCAAGACTTTAATCAAGAGCTACAAATGTTTAGTTATGTGGGGTGAATTCCAGACATCTAAAGTACAGCATGATGGCGGTGATTATTGGCAATACCTATTAATAGTACATGCTTAAAACTGCCTAAGTTAATCTCAAGTATTCTTAAGCGGTAGTTGATGGATGTATTAGCTTGATTATAGTATATGTATTTTCTGCATACAGTATGTGTATTAAATACACACAATTTTTATCTCTCAGGTACACCTCCATAAAGCTGGGAAAGATGTACTTACCATAAAAGGCCCATGCTGAAAATGGTTTTGTCAAATTTCTAAGACTTGATTGCCTGGGAATATTAAATCTTATGTTACCTTGACTGGATATACTTTTCTAGAATGGAACTTATTTTCCTTTAATATTTTGGCTTCAAACTGAACAGAAACACTGAATGCAAGAAGGCAATGAGTCCTTTCTCTGCATTTCCCCTATAATCTTTAAATTTTTCTATTGTTTTTAACAATGATCACATTTATCATGGGGAATTTATACCTGTATAAAACATTTTAAATTTTTCCATTCCCCTCCCTCCCTTCCCATTCAACCCTTCTTCCCCTCCGCATTTATAAAAGTTGGTTCCATTTTTTTCCTTCAACTGTTAAATCCCTTTTCCCTTCCCCTTCCCATGTTTCCTTCCCCACTCAAACAAGTTCTACCTGCTTCCTTAATGTCTTCTATTTTGGTCCTTATTTACATGAAAATTCTGTATTTTATTATAGTATTCTGGCTAGAGATTTTACTTTTCTCTTTGGCACTGTACAGGTCCTTTCCATCTGAGGTGTCTTAATTCAGAGAGCTTTATGTTCCCCAATTAAGTATGACCCCTCTTCTCCTTATTGAACTTTCTGGGATTCCTGTAACCCTGACTTAGTACTTTTATTTCTATTCTCCACGTCTATAATTCTAAAAAGGTTTATTCATTTTCAGTCTGATCATCTACATGCTCAGATGACTATTCTGTTCTTTATCTCATCTATTGTGTTTATCATATATTTGGTATTTTAGGTATCCTACTGTTCATAAATACTGAGTATCTTTTAGTATTTTCTTGTTTCAAGCACAAAAATCTCTTAACTTTGTGAGAGAATTTAAAGTTAGCCTATCTAATATTTCTGCTTTTGGATGAGTCCATTGATGAGTTCAGAGCTGAGTGCCTCATTCAGAGGTGGGGCCTTGCTGGAAGAGGTGGGTCACTGGGGATGTGGCCTAGAAAGGCATGTCTCCCTCCCTGTTTCCTTGTTTCCCTGCTTCCGGGCTCCATGCTGAGAGTTTTCCGAACTGTACCTCCTGCCTTGGAGCCAGCTGACCATGCATAGAATGAGGCATCAAGGCAGCCAGCTGACCATGCATAGAATGAGGCATCTGAAACTGAGCCAAAATAATATTCTCTACCCTGTCCCATGGCTATGTCAAAACTTCAGCCATTCCCAAAATGTACCAGGTGGCCAAATTCAACAGTGTCCACAAACACTGCTGATCCCCCTGCCTAAGCCACTATCTCCTCCTAAATTCTTCTCCATTGTCCTCTGTGAAGCCTTCCAGCAACCTCTCTTTTCTGACCCCTAAACATTTCCTTTGCTATTGGCTAGAGGTATCGAGAAGTATAAACTACTGCAGAGTGCCTGTCTTATTGCAGAGCCTTTCAAAACCATCTTGATTTGTGAAGTGGAGTCTCAAAAGCAAGGGATTCTTCATCTCTCAGCGCCCAGAACCTAGTGCAGCAGCACCCACTTAGTTTATTCCTGCAGTATCTTTCCCCTCTCTGCTTGGCCCTTGCCAAAGAGCCCTCTTACAATTCAACCTTCTAATTCTAATACCAGTAAGCCATCCGTGTCAGTTGAGGACTTGATTTACAAGATAGCTTTGATAGCTTTATTTATTTATTTATTTATTTATTTTTTGGTGCCGGGGATTGAACTCAGGGCCTTGTGCTTGCAAGGCAAGCACTGTAAACACTGAGCTAAATCCCCAGTCCCTTTGATAGCTTTATAGTTTATAATTTTTATTGTTTTTATGTTTGTGATACATTCATGGGGAATCGGTACATGTACACATACAGATCAGAGATGAAGGGATCAAGAAGCTGTAAGAGTTTGTTAACTTCTAGTATTTTATGTAATAGCTATATATAGTTACAAATATGCTTATAATTTGTAAGGATAATTTAATATTATATTAGTTTATTTTATAAAAATACCCCTGGAAAAAGAAAGTAGTCATCAGGGTAGGAGATAGGAGAAGCCACTTGGCCTGTTGGGGTGCTGTGTCTGCCCTCGCAGATCAGTGCCCCCACTTCTTGGTGAACAGCAGCAGCGTTTGGCCCAGACCCCACTAAGCACAGGGCTGTGCTGTGCATGCTCTTCAGTTTGACGGAGAAGTAGACACCTGCCAGGCCCTGGGTCAACTCCTGGCAGCTGTGGGCAGCAGCCCCATCAGGTTGTGTGGGGCAGAAGTATTAGACAGCAGTCACAGCTCAGGCCATGTGGCCTGCCCCTGCTTGCGAGGGAGGAGACAGAGCCTGCTGCAACCCAGTCATGGACTATGCAGGTTCTGGGCCCCCGAAGCCTCATCTGTGGAGAGCCCCAACCGCCCAAATGGTACTGACGTTCTTGTTAAATATTTAAACTTCATTTGCCAGAGCAGTAGGGAAGATGCAATTATAGGAAAAGATGTTTCTGAGGAGAGCAATTTCCTTTCATGTCTGGAGATGCTCTTCTCTCCCTTCCACAGGGCAGCAGCTTCCAAATGTCTTTAATTCCACCTCAAACATGCTATCAGGTCTGTGCAGACAGGGAAAGGACACAAGAAGTAGGCAGCAGAGACAGGGCCGAGGACAGAGGGCTGAGAGTTTTGTTTTTGTTCTTGTAGTTTGGGCTAATCACTTACAGCCAGGGAAAGACTAGTTGATATTCATTAGTGTCTTACAGTTTAAAAACCACTTTAGTATTCACTCTTGCTAAACAGTCAACAGATCTGTGAGGTTAGATTATTAGTTGTAAATTAAGATGAGCATTTGAGAACATGTCCCCAAAGCTACAGACTGCAGTCCAACCGAGGACACAACTTCCCACACTGTGGCATGGTACAGGACCTCTGGGGGCCTCCTGTTCAGCCCTGGTTGTCATGCCAACTCTGGCCAGTGGCACCTGCTTTTTCCACATCTGACTTCTATAACATCTGCAAAGAGTAGTTAATCTCCAAATAGATGACTACTGACCAGTGAGGGGAGGAAGCCAGGAAATAAATGCTCCCTTTTCTGTCCCCTGGATGGCTAAATCTTGGGGATCCTGCCACAGCTCTCCAGAGAGTTCCAGGGAGAGATACCTCTTCTCTCCAGAGGTGACCAGCCTACTCAGTGGTACCTGCTTATTTTGGCTTCAGAGCTTTCATTGTTAGGTTTCCCAGAATCATGCCTCAGACACACACAAGTTCTGCCTTTAGGCTAGGATTGCTGTGTCTTCCACACTAACACCATCAGGATTCCCCTCCTACCAGGATTCCCTTCCTACCAGGATTCTCTTCCTATGGGACAAATGACCACAAACTTGGTGGCTTACAACAGTTTATCATTATGCCTGTAAGAAAGATGTCTGAAATCAAGGCATCAGCATGGCTGTGCTCCCTCTGAAGGGCTCTAAGGGAGATGCCTTCCTCGCTTCCTCCACTCTTTAGGCCAGTGTTATGGTTTTGGTCTTGATGTCCCTCCAAAGTCTCATGTGGTCATAGGTGGGGTTTTTCAGTGGTAGTTGGATCTGGAGTGTGTGATGCTGGGATTAAGGATGTGTAGCTACTAAATTAGTTCACTGACTGGTTGGCATAGTTCTGGGTAGGATTAAGTGTGCCCCACCCTGGGTGTGAGAGCTACCCATGCTAAGGGCAGGTAGCTCTGATGTAACATAAAAGACCAAATTTGGTACTAAGAGTGGGGTTGTTGCTATGATCATGTTCAGGAGACTTTGGGACTGGTTTATGGGAAGAGTTTGGAAAATTTTGGAGATACTGGCTGAAAAAGCAGGCCTGGAATGCCTTAAGCTGTACTTGATGGGAGATTCTGCTCAGAGCTAAGACTAGAATGCTGATAGAAGAGCTGTCAGGAAAGACCAGATTCGAGAGGTTTCTGCTGGGAAGGATGGCATCAGCTGTTGGACTCTAGATGATGTGTATTATCCATTGGGAGAAAGTTTGTCTGCATTACTAATCTGGTACAAATATTTACGTTGAGAACCAAGAGCAAAGAGCACAGCAGAATAATTTGCAATGTTTTGAGTTTGGCCAGAAAGAAAGCTCCAGTAAAGCTGTGGCCTGCAAAGATGAACAGAGAACTTGGTTGGTGAAAAGACTAGCAAGAAAAAGCCAAGTATTTCAGGAGAGAACAATAGAAAAGATATCTTGAGGACATCACAAGGACCAGTAGGACTCCACCCTTCGCAACCTCAGAATTGCAAAAGTGAGAGGCTTTGTTTTGAGAAGAAAGCTCCAGAGCACCATGTTCCAGAATGGTGGTGGCCTAGGGAAATCGTTTCTTGGGATTTTGTTCATAGGCACTCAACCTATATAGCCAAGAGAGAAGCAAGCCTGGCTATTGCTCCAGCTGGTGGCAGACCTTGGCATCATCCACATGGTGCTGGTTTTAGGTACATGCAAAATGCAAGAGTTGTGGGGTCAGGAAGGCTTCCACACAGATTTCAGAAGACAACCTGGGAGACCTGGGAGGCCTGGGAGGCCCGGCAGTGTGGCCCTGAGAGGGCAGTGTGTGAAGCTGTGGGTGTGAAGCCAAAGGTGCACTGGAGACCCCAGAAGTTTGGGCAAGCCAGGAATGTGGATCATGAGAGAAAAACTAAGGAGGGGGAAGATCCAGCCCAACAGGGGAGCCATGGGCACTACAACCGCTGGCAGTGCTACAGGGCTGGAGAACACCCTTTGGAGTTCACATCTTGTCACAGATTACCTGGGATGTCGGACACGGAACTACAGGAATTAATGTTTGCCCTGCTGGATTTTGGACTTGCATTGGTCCTATTCCTCTCTATTCCCCTATTTGTACCTTTTGGAAAGGAAAGGTCTATGTAGTGCCATTGCATGTTGGAACTGTTTAACTTTTCATTTGTACAGGGGCCCACAGCTAAGTTTGCCTTCAATCTCAGAGGAGAATTTTGACTTGTTTTCAGGAATGCTGAAACTCTTGGGACTTTGGCAACTCTTGGAGATGTATTAATGCATAAAGGGATGTGCACGAGTCTTTGGGGGATCAGGGGTGGAATGTTATGGTTTGCATCTAGGTGTTCCTGCACCAAAGCCTCATGCAGTCATAAGTGGGGCTTTTCGGAGGTGGCTGGATCTGGAGTGTGCGATGCTGGGATCGAGGGTGAGCGATTACTAAATTAGTCCAATGATTGGTTTAGTTTAATCCCACTAAACCAATCAGTGGTAAGATTAAGGGTACCCCACCCTGGGTGTGAGTGCTATCCACCCTAAGGATGGGTAGGCTCGATAAGATGTAAGGGACAGAAAGTGTGCCCCTTGTCGCTTGCTGCCATGCTACCTTCTGCCTGCCATGAATTGCTTCTCCTCTGCAACGCCGGTCTGCCATGCCACCTTGTCTTGGAGCCAGACGACTATGAACTGAAACAGGTACAGACTGCGCTAAATAAACCTTTCCTCTCCTAACTTGTGGGTGTTTTATTTCAGCAATGAGAAAAGTAACTGAGACAGGCAGTGATGGCAAACCTTTTGGAGCTTCCAGTGATAATGAACAGCCTACTGCAGCATGTGTACTTTAAAAGTTTGCCAGCACCGATCTAAGGACTCCAGGTTCTCGGCTTGCTGCAGCATAAGTCTAAGCCTGTGCCTTCACATGGTCTTTTCTGTGTGTCAGAATTCCCTCATTTCCAAATATGCCCGCCATTGGATTTAGGACCCCTTCTACACACAGGATGATCTCATCCAAAGATCCCCAATCATCACACCTGTGAAGACTATTTGCAAACAAAGTCACATCCACAGCTTCTGGGGTAAGACTGCATGAATCCTTAGGAGGGGCACTGTCCAATTTATGGTGCTATCCCTTTGAACAGTTATGGGCATGCAGCTATGAGAACCTTGAGCTGACCACCTGGGAACCTGCAAACCTAGCCCAGAAGGTAGATGAGGAGAAGTATGAGCCCAGAGGGAGTGCTATGGTCCAGATTAGCCAGCTGGAGCTGTGTGTAGATGCGGTCAAAACCCAAGTTGGAAAGAAGCCCACTGTGCAACTGCTCCACATGGAAACTGAGGCACAGGCCCAGGGCCTGGGCTGGATGTCTGTGGACTTCAGCGGACCACTGAGAGGAGGCCCAAAGATCAAGCGCAGGAGAAGGGGAAGCAGCTGTCCTCTTCTGGACCTAATGGCCGCACATAGACAAGATGGAAATTCAAAGCTCCTGGCTTTCTTGGAGAGAAAAGTGCACGAGATTAGGTGCTGGGGGGAAGGGAAGAAATGGAGAATGCATAGCACCGGTCAGCTAGGAGTTGGGTCCTGGATAGGGGCTGTTCCATGTCCAATTAAAAATTGCACAACACAACCAGACCCTTTAAGGTGCACATATTGCTTATAGACACATACCACTGTACACACCCTAGAACCCAGAAAGGCATAAAAGTTGTAATTAAACCAATAAAAAGTCAGTTATATTTAATGTCTGCAAAAAAAGGATTTGCCCTCTGTGTCACATTTTACATCTTCCCATGTCAACGTACAGTTCAACATTTTTTCACGGCCGTAGAGCATTTGGTTGTATAGAGCTACTGCAATTCAATGACACTGCTGAGCACATAAATTGTATTTCTATTTTTTTGCTATCTTGAAAACAGCAGTGGCTGTTTTTATATACTTGTCTAAGGACACAAAAAAATTCTCACGGTGGAATTCCCTAAGTAAAGGGAATGTGTATTTTTTTTCTCTTCAAGTTCATTTCTCTTTAGGGCTAAAATTTATATTGAGAGAAATGCATAGATCTTAAGTGTGCAACCCAATGAGTTTTGACAAAACTATACCTGCCTGACCACCACGTACTCAGTAAACTAGTTCCATCTCCTGAGAAAGCTCCTGCATTCCTGTTTTGGTAGTCATTATTCTGATACCGTATAAGCAAACTCTGCTCCGATTTCTAACACAATAAATCAGTTCTTGCCTGTCCTTGAAATTCACATCTATGGAATCATCGTTTCTCTGTCTGGCTTCTTTGACTAAAACCAGTGTGAGATTCATCCATACTGTCACACACATCAGCACTCCAGTCTTTTAATTTCTATTGAATTTTTATCATTTTTTAATTCCATTGTAGGGAAAAATACTGGTTTGGCTTTTCCTGTGACTTTAGATCACTTTATGTATTTTTGTTACATTCTATGAATATATTACCACTGTGGTATCTTCTCCAGTCTTGGCTTTTACAGAAAGGGGTGTAAATTCTAGAGCAGCGAGTCCTACAGGACTATACTGTGGTCTTAATGTGTCCTCAAAATTCTTATGTTGAGACCTAATCACCCAATGTAATGTACTGGACAGTTCTTTTGAGGCAATTAGGTCCCAAAGGTGGAACTGTCATGAATAGGACTAGTGTCCTTCTAAAAGAGACCCCAGAGAGCAGCTTTGTCCATTCTATCAGCAAGAAATCTCTGCCTACATGCTGGAAAATGGGTTGAAAATGAGTCTTTGCCAAGCACTGTGTCTGGTGCTTTTAGGATGAATGAATGTGGAATGTTATGGTCTAATCACCAAGGTCATTGTTTTAAGAGGTACAATCTTTTGCAAGTGATGAGGTAGGAGGGTGGAAGCTTCATGAAGCACCATTGCTCTTCCTTTTAAAAAAAAAAAAAAAGGCACCCACCAGGGGGCCCTTGGCCCTCCAGCATCTGACGACACAGCCCCCGGGTGCCATGTCTGAATCAGGAAGCTGGCATTTGCCATAACAAAATGCACCAGCAGCTCGATCTTGAATCCCCAGTCTCCAGAACTGCAAGAAGTCTTGTTTAAACCACCAAAGCTATTTTTTTCAGCCAAAATAGACCAAGATAGATCTCATATCTTTACCCCTGAAAATAATATGGAGATAACCTGACGTCCAGGGACACCTACTTGCTCATGGTCACACAATTTTATAGGCTCTCCAAGTTCTGGGAATGTGGGCTCAGAGACAGCTCAGTTACAACTTCCTGCAGAGGAGGATGGAGGAGGATGGAGGAGGATGGAGAACTGGAACATGGAAGGGTTGGGCTTCTGGATAACAGAAATTCCCCCAGCCAGTAATCTAACAACTCTAATACTCCAGAGGGCAGTAACTCTGCGGGAGGTCAGTTAATTACTGCCAGCTGAGGAGTGAAATTTCCCCAAGACCCCCGTTTCCTGGGCTGCATTTCATACCAATTAAAAGTCTAATCCAGTGGGACCCTTTCCTGGCAAATTATCATGGACTTTGATGAACTGATGCTTTTAATAGACTGGTGTCTTATCGGACTTGGTCACCACTGTACTTCCTTTCCTCAATTAGGCCAGCGAGAGCAGACAAGGAGGCTTAGGCCATTGGCACACAGTGAGCCAGGGCACTGAGGGCGGATGGAAACAGGGTGTTCGGTTTTGAAACCCACTTTCAGGGGGCTCATTTTTCAGCCAATTCTGTGATCAGCTGCAACTAATGGGGAATTATGCTGCAAGATCTCAGCCAATCATTTGTGTTCCTACATGCCAGGCAGAGAGGGTAAATATAAATACTATTTTTCTCCATGAGGTAGGAGTCCTCGGGGAAGAATCTTCCAGTGCTCTGCCCCCTAAGGCACACGTTCACATCCTAGATCATATATCACCCACTTCTTACCTGGTTCCTAGGAACTAAAGTTTTATGTCCAGAATGTCCTGATTTATAACCTACCCCCCCCCAGGCCCTTTTCTACTGCAAGTTATGTCTAGCCATCGGGCCAAGCAGGCAAGCTGGAGTAGTAGAGACAAATGGAGATAAAGACAACCACGGGAGTCATAGGGCATTTAAGAAATGGCTTGGGTCATGTGTTGATTAGTATGATTAAACTGCTCCCTGTCAACAAAAGTACTTTGAAAACGCTACAGTAGACAAAATCTGAAGGATGTACTATTTTCTAGCTTCCGTAGGTCCTCTACACACAGTGCTGCTACAGCACATGTACCATAAATACTAAAATTCCATTTAGAAATTGCAGGGCAATGACAATCTGGTTAAAGAGCCAAAATCTTTTTCTGGAGAATGTTCTTACAAAATATGGATTGTCTCCCTCAATTCCAGGTGGTACCCTCCCTGCTATGGATTGTTTCGGGGCCTCCATAAGTGCATGTGGACTTTAGGAATTTGAGTTGATAAGATGGAGGAGTTCACAGAATTCTAGATGTCACAGACTTTAACAAAGATCCTTGTTTTCTGAGCCAAAAGCAGGGACTTGGGGTTTGAAGAAGTATGTTCACTCTCACTACAACTTCTGTCCACTCTTTCCTCTTGTAAAACTGAGTCAGTCAAAAAACAGTCTAGGGCACTATTCCCAGTAGTTCTGAACACCAGTATCTCTAGCTGTCCCCTTGTTTCTGGTGGTGATGGTTCTAGGTCCCTAGATAATATTGGGGGTCTAGTAAATCATCTAAGATGATACTGGAGGAAAATACTGAAAAAAATCAGTGATTTGAATGCCCTAGGTATTAAGCTAGATTGTCTTTTTTAAAAGTAGATGCCAACACCTGACAGGTTAGAACTAAAAAAAACAAAACAAAAAACCAAAAAAACAAACAATGACCAGAAGCATTCTCCATTCCCAAGCCATCACTTTGGGTGTAAGCTCCAGAAAAGCGCTGCCTTAAATTGTTCTCTATGGTTCGATTGCATTGTGAGTGTCCCTACTCTATACTAGACTGCTGTCCCCAGCTACCCTAAGAATGTGTCACTTCTGAGTTGAGCTTGCTGTCTTCCGTCACAAATGAAGCAGGTATGGATGGATGGGAACCAAAAGGAAGGAGTGTGGTAAACAACTGCAGGTGGGAATGAGGGGGCAAAAAAAAAAAAAAAAAGATAGGAAAATGAGAGAGACTCCTTCCGCTTCCTCAGAAAGCCTGGCTGCCTGCTCCATTTGGTGGCTTCCAGAGAGTTCCCAGGGCCGGGTGCTTGCATGAGCTCTGCCTCGCGTTCCAAATGTCAGGACTGTAATTACTTCTCTCCAAGGACCCTGACATTTCCAGGGCCCAGCACTCTGGCTTGGGCCCGCCTTCGGCAGCCCAGACAATGCCCAGGAGCCCTTTTCCTCATTCAAACATGCATTTGTGACAACAAACACATGTCAGATTTATCAAAACATCTTGTCGCCAGAGACTGAAGATGGAAGAGACAGTCCTGCCTTCCTAGAAGCAGGCATAGTGCCACATTGAAGCCTGTCACCTGGTCTGGTTTTTGGCTTGTACTCTTATCAAGAATTGGTCACCCCTCAAATGGGCCACTTGAGGGTGTGAGTGCTGAAGAGTCAGTGTGTGACCCTGGAATTGTCCATATTCTGTCCTGGGACAATGATAAGCTCCTTGCCCCTTGCTCAGTTTCCTTCTTGGTCCTGAGAGGTGACGCTTCTATATAAAGCTGATCTTTTTCCTTCTCTCACACAATTCTTGGTCTCAAGAAATACAGAAGTCACAGGAATCTGATAATTTGGGCAAGGAGACCAGAAGAATTATCAAGAAGTTAAGTTTTTGGAATTCTCTTGCATCCTTGGCAACCCCTCCATACCATGGATTTCCAGCTGGTCATCTGCCTGGTCCTCTTCTTCTCCAGAATGCCATCTGAGTACCACCTCCTGTTAGGAGTCTCCTCCAACTCAGAGCAAGGAAGATGGATCAGGGCTGCTGGTGCCATGGCAGTGAACAGAGAGGAGGGAAGGGACCAGGGTCCCAATGTCTCCCTTTTGTGGGTGCACCCCCCCAGTGACCTACTTCCTTCAACCTGGCCTCATCCTCCTAAAGTTTCCATCACCTCCCAATAGCTCACTAAGTAATCAACAGATTCATCCATTGATGAGGTTAGTGCCCCGATGATCCAATCACCTCCAACAGCCCCATGCTGAAAGTCTTCACTGAGGACCAAGCCTCAAACTCATGAGCTCTTGGGGACATTTCCGTTCCAAACCATAAAGATCTGTATCCTCCCTTGAGAGGAACACATTTAAAGATAAGCATAACTTTGCTAGTCCTTCAACCAACAAGAATAAAAATCCCTTCCCAGATCCGTGCAATGATCCCATGGGTGTAAGGAGATACAGGAGTGTCTGGAAACCAGACTGTCCGCCCAAAGAACTGTGCAAGTGCGCAGAGACTACATACTCATCCTAAGAGTCTAGAATAACCCTTATACTTCTCTGGGCATCACCAACAGGTGAAATTTTTTTCAGGATAAGGAGACAAAGAATCAACTCCCGGTCTTCTGTTCCCATCTATGCCCTGGTTCTGAGAGGGGAGCTTCCATCACACGGCCCACGACAGCTTCCTTGAGAGGGTAGCTGGCCCAGACCCATACCCTGTAGATCCCGCCACGCCACAGGCCGAGGCTGCCCTGTCACTCCTCTGGGCCTTAAGACAGGATGCCGAGAGAGGCCAGGTATTCAGCAAGCCGGTACACAGCTGGCAGGAACTGATAGAGCCAGGGTCCCAGTTTGTGTTCTGTCAGAAAAGCTCCAATCCAAGTTATTTATTTAGGAAGAGCAGGTAGGGTCGTGGAAGAGATACGGGGAAGGGATGAAGTTCATTAAAGCCGCAGAGCGGGAGGGCACTGGCAACTTAATTCCTCTGGGAGACTTTGGGAAATCGTGCAAAGTTAGTGCCTCAGACTCTCGCCCCCATTTGGGGTAGAAGAGGGGAAGTTGGTAGGGAAGGAGGGGTATTTATGCTCCTGGGTTTAGGGCAGCTCTTAGGAAATGTTAATTGCCCCGTGCTTTGGGTTTATTGCCCTGCAATTGCAGAAAAAGCTATCAGGTGCAGAAATGCAAATACTGGCAACCGTAAGTCAGCCCTGAATACTATAAAGGCCTGAGGAAAATAGGGTTACTCTACCAGGTCCAGCCAGGGAAGTCTTCCAGGGGAGCCTTTGGCAAATGAGGGACCCACAGGGCTGACACACATCTTCTAATTCTTTCTCGTGATCCTAGAAATATTTCCTCCAAGAATGTAACTCTCATGTTGTGATAAGTAGTAATTGGGAAATGGTTTTCATTAGTCATTTTAAATACACATGAAACCAGCCATCCTATTTATGAACCCTCTAACATGAGAATCATCCTCAGATGTGAGCTAAACAGGTAATTCTCTCCTCTGCATTTAAAGTGATTTAATTTGCACAGGTTCAAGAACACGTGTAGGGTGGGCACAACCATGCACAGAATCTCAATTTATAATAAATTTTCTGGAACATAATTTGGTTTTCCCCCCTCAGATTTAAAGTGAGAGGTCAAAACATTTTTCCTATTATCTACCTCACTTCTAATAAAATTCCCTGATGAGGCTACAAGATACCACAAGGTTTTAACTGAAAAAGACTTAGAAACAAAATTGTTTTCAGAGTGTGGAGCTGGAACGGGGTCTGTTCAAAATGTAGCAAGTCTGAAAAACAAGATTATTATGCATTATTCAAGGGTTGGAACTGACCTCAGTCTCAGACCACCTAAAACAGCAGCCACACTGAGCAGTGAGCCTGCAGAGGCTGCCGTGCAACACTTCGGTGGAGGAGGGTCTCCTGCTCTCAGGAGATCCGTCCTGGTATTCAGCCACCTTCTGATGCCAGACAAATCTGGCTCCCTGCAACTTCATTAGGCCACGAAGAACACTTGTCACTGCTTATCCACAGGCCAGCCTCCAAATGGGGCTTGCTAACGACAGTGACCACCATTCGTTGAAAATTTGGTGTGTGCTGAACATTCTGCCTGCGTTGGTTGCTGTAATCCTAAGACCTTTGGAGACAGTTATGAGTCTCCATTTTATGGACAATAAAAGTGATGATTAGAGTGGAAATCATGAAAAGTTGCCCAACTGCTTATATAAGCTGAGAGAGTTTGGGCAAAGTTCAAGCCCAAGACTGACTTGCAAGGCCCTGTGTGTGTCTTACATGACCCACCTAGTCTTCTATTCTGAAAGGTTCCTGGAGCTCTTAAATGCTCCCTCATGAGCCCCCTTCTACCAGCTTTGAGTCCCATCCTTCTGTTTCAGTCCTGTTCACTTCCTCACCTTCAGAAATACTTCTTGGATCTGAAATCCTTCTTGGATTACATCCTATCTAGAATTCAGCTCAGCTGGACTGTTAGCTTTGAAAGCCGTCAGCCTGCTTCCTCCCAGATTAGCTCTGAAGTTCCCCGCAAGAGCAGAGACCATGGCTTCCAACAGCTTCCTCCTACAGTTCTAACTTCTCGAAGGGAACATTAATTTCAGTGTCAAGATCATTGTGTGCTTCTTGCTGTCAAACTACAAGGCATACAGCAATGTTAAATCCGCACCAATAAGAATAGCGTATTTTGATTTGGTTGGTACAGTGAAATTAAAATCCCTACACTTCAATAGTTCAATCCAGACGCATTGTATTCCAGATTTTCAGGTACTTCCTGTGCTTTTGACTCTCAGATCTCTTGCGTTCCAAAAATTCCCTGGAATGGAGTACCTCTCCCACTGCTCCTCCTTACTAAGGCAGAAGACCAGTAGATTTGGCATCACCAAGCCATATAGATTTGGCCTATGAAGTCATCCCCAAGTGACCTTGATATCTTGAATCAAAGAAGGGCTTGATACACCCCACCAGTGTCTGGAGCTTGCTGCAAAGAGTCTAGATAAACTGCTCACTTGGTCTCCTCATAAGAGGAAACTGAGGCCATTTTCTTGTCATTACTTCTGCCATTGGTGCTATGACCAAGAGTGCTGATTAGGTAGGTCAGGTGAGAGAACAAAGGGGCGGCGAGTCTTGTGCCCAGAACAGTGGGGCTAGCAAAGGCTTCCACCCTAAGGGGCAGACTCAGGACTCAGGGCTCATGGCAAAATGAGCCCTTGGAAGATATCTGAGTCTCAGGATTTCAGGGATATGACATTTCCATCTTAGGAGGAAAAGTGGGTGAAAATTTCTGCTTTCAAACACAAAGTCACATTTCTGATGGCAAAGTCAGTCATTAGAGTCAACTGAGCCAAGTCTATGGCTTTTTCAGCCCATTTCAAGTTGAAGAGTCCAGGGTCTCAGATTGGGCTTTGACAGCAGGAGGCCCTCGATAAAGCTTTGTGAACAAGGTGTTTATTTGGGAAGTGAGCCCAGGAAGACAAGGATGGGGGTGTGCGGTAAGACAAAGAGAGGAAGGAGTTGACCATGGTGTGTTCCCAAGCTTGCCACCACTGTGGGCAACTGGAATACAATCTTGAGCAGGAGCTCAGACTGATGTAGGACACATGCCTCGGGGCCATTGTGGGGAGGACAAAGGTGCTGGGGTGCTCTTAGACCACCCTCTTCCTAGGCACCATCCAAGGGTTGCTCCCAGGGGTACTAATTCCCTCACCTCTGGCCTGCCTTGTGCCAGGCCTCAATGGCCAGAGAAAGCCCTCAGTGCAGAGTCACACACACCACAGATGACAAGCTTGGGTGCTCTGAAATGTATGAATTTATGTGGCCTGGTCACACTCACTGCCTTAAATGGATTTCTCCATAACACCAAATTGGGTAATACCCATTTCAAACGCATTGTGTTGTATGTTAAGATAGCCCATTTCCAGAGCTTGCTGAGGATTACCTGAGTGGGGGAGGGGTTCAGCTCAGGCCTGAGGGGTATTTGGGGGATGTCTGTACACCTGGTCACATGCTGTCTGCTACCAATGTGGAAGCTGAATGGCTTCCTGTATTCTCTGGAGCCCGAGTCTGTCAAGGACTGGTAAACTTTTCCACAGGGTGCCAAATGCTAAGTATTTTCAGGATTTGAGGGTCTCTGGGCTATGCGATGCTTTTGTTAGAGGATGGCACAGCAGTGATGGACAATAACAGTCCAGGCAAACCTGGATGTGTGGTCATCATAATCAGGATGGATCAGCCGCCTTGAGAGCGGACCCTCCCACCCCACTCAAGCCTTTGGATGACTGTAGCTTCCCCAAGATGCCCTGAGCCAGCACCCCAATTCCTGACCTGCAGGAACTACAGATCATACATTTTCACTGTTTTAAACTGCTAAGTGTTAGGGTAATTTGTTACAGTGATAGCTAATTGCAATGTGGACTTGAATGGATTGATTCTTAGTGAATGAGTGAAGCCCAATTACGAGCGTGTCTGTGGATGATTAACGCTTAGGCTGAAAACTGAGGCAGGAAGACCCACCTCGGATGTGGGTGACACCACCTGATAGGCTTGTAGCCTGGGTGGAATACTGGTAAACTTTTCTGTAGGGTGCCAAATGCACCTATGGAAAGGAGGAGGAAATCTCTTTCCTTTTGCGTCTTCAGACGAGCTTCCATTTTTGCCGTTGGATTTGAGTGACCATCTTCATTCACTTCCTTTAGGTTCCCAACAGACTCTGCTTTCTGACATGAACGTACACAGGACTCTCCAGCAATCTCCATGTCTTTGACCTTGAACCGGATCCTTCAGCTCACAGATGGTCAGTCACTGTATACCCTAGTCAGTAAATCCTTTATATGATCATATTTTATGCTGTATCTGTTCCTCTAGTGAACTCTACCCAATACACACAGCAATAGATGATACAAATACCCAAGAACCAGCCTTTCAGTTGCTCCTTGGAGATGAGCTTCAATAGACACAGACAACTAGAAGAGGGAGTTAGAAGAGCTCCACATCAGATATGTACCACTCATTCGTGGATACTCCTGGCCTTTCCCTGCCTGGGAAAGGCTGAACTGCACAGTCTCGGGCATTGAGTGCGCGCCCCTGCCCTCCGGTTCTGGTTGCGTTCAGTCCATGGGGAGCCATCAGGAAGGAGGAAGTCCAACTCCAGCTGTGTGTGCCCTTTCTCCCGGACTGAATCTCTGGGTTCTGGTGACCTCCCCTAGTTGCTCCTCCATGGCTTTGGGCTCAGCAGTGGTAGCAGCTTTGCTGCATGCAATTGCCTGGTCCTTGTGGTCCCTGTTATGGTCTGAATGTCTGTGTCCTTCCCAAATGCATCCACTGAAATCTTAATCCCAATCTGACAATTAGATGCAGGAGCTCTGGGAGTCCTCTTGCCCTTCTAAGGGCACCAGAGAGCTTGCGTGTCCCTTCGTCCATGTGAAGACATGGAGGGAAGGTGCTACCCGTGCACTGGAAAACAAGCCCTTACCAGACTGAGTAGGCTGTACCTCAGTCCTGAACTTTGTCATCTGTAGAACCAGGACAAATATGCCTGGTTCTATATTTGGCCAAACATATTTGGTTATGACAAATATGTTTCTAAGCCACCCCGTTATGGATTTTGTTATAGCAGCCTAGCAGAATAAGACAGCTTGCATCCCTTCCCTGCAAACTTTGAATGAGCCCCCAACAAAGTCAGCCTTTGGTCTTTAGCAATTTAGGCACTTCCTACTGGGACCCAACAGGACAGAACCATAGGACGGAGCTGTTCCTGAGGTGCCACTGGCTGCCCCAGGTGTCGCCTGGCAGTAAGTCTATCCTTACAGAGGCAGGACGCTTGGAAATTGCTCACATTCTGTTCACAGGTGACTCTGGGTGTGAAATAAGACTCATCTCTCCTCCTGCCACTCTATTCTGCACAGCAGTGTTTTTTGCCAAGGAGCCCCTGCCAGGGGGACACAGCCCAAGAGGTGACACTATGGCACAGCACATGGCAGGTCTAGGGAAAGTGACTCAGGGAGAGGAGCTCAGCAACACCCAGACCACTGAGGTGAGACAGGTAGGATCTAGATACTGGCGACTCGAGCCCAGTGCCTGGAGAAGTGGGCTGAGCTCAGTCGTGGCGGGATCTGGGGAGGTCACTTCCATCACAGCTGGTAAAAAAAAAAAAAAAAATACAAGTGGGCAGTACGTGCATACTACAGAGAGACAAGTGACAAGGAAGTCAAGTGGCAGCACCTGGGACATGGCAAGGACAGCAAGATCAACCCTGAGGTCTCGTCCTGTCACACGGCCTGGATGATGCACCCACAGATGGGGAAGTCAGAGCGTGCCCATGGGAATCCAAGGTGGCCACAGCTGCTCCTAGCTCAGGAAGACCAAAGCCTCGGCCTCCAGGCAGGTGGCAGTGTGAGCAGGGCTCTCCTGCTCGCAACACTGTAGCAAAAACAGGCATGCACAGGGAGCCGATGAGGACAGTGTTGCTCACAAATGCTGCAGAACGTAGGGGCCCAGTGTAACCTGCTCCTTGGCCCACAGAATCACACTGCAGAGCTATCATCCAGGTGTTTAGAAAGGGAAGAGATAACCAAGCCACAGAAAGTGTTTTCCCCTTCAGCAAGTGCTGGTTTTGCTAACCCTGAGTTAATTATGGATGTTTATCTAATTATCTAGCTCCTTAATGCTTTTATGGGCCTGTAATTACCAGCTCCAAGCCCAGAGAGGGGCCTCAGGGACTCTTTGTGGGGGAGCAGAGAGGGCAAAGGAGGATGCGAGTTTGGGCTCGGCCAATCTTAAGATGGGTTCAAGCCTGTGATTAGCTAGTACTACTGTGATCCATTGAGGACCCTGTTGTCTTGTTGGGGCAGCAGCCACTCTTCCCATGAATCCACACCAGGGACTCAGGCGGTCACCTCCCCCTGCAGTCTGGAGCCTGAACACATTTGGCAAAGAGTAGCCCAGCAGGGACCACAGCAGGGACCAAGTTTTAGATGTGAAGGTGTCTCGCTAGGGATGGGCTCGAGGCCATGCCTGAGACAGGCTGTGCCAAGGGACAGAGCGGTGGTCATTTGAACCCAACACTCTGCTGTGCTTGCTGGAGGGGTCCGGAGGCCCCCACAGGGTTGCCCAGGCTTCGTCTGGTCCGCCCTCCTGTTCTGCCCATTCTCCCTTCCCCCCGCCTCTCTTCACAGGGGTTGATCTCTTGATATGCTGCTCCCCCAGCTCTGTCCCAGCATCGCCTGTGACAGGGACGAACCTGACACATGGAGGAGTTACAGTCACATCCTCTCCATGCAAGGAAATCCAGATGAAATGCAGAAGCACACAAAAGGGCCAGAGGGGACGGAGGACAAATAGCGCTATGGGGATAACTGTTCCTTAAACTCGCATCCGTTCAGCAGCACCCTGTCCTAGCACACACAGACCCCCAGGAAGCAGGCCACCATTCTCCTGGGACCAGGGCCACTTGTCCTCTCCCTGCACCGAGCCCTGTCTGAACCAGCCGGGCGTGTCCTCGGGAGCCTCCTGTTGCTCTTCTCCCTGGGAGCGCGCTCTGTCACTGAACTGTTTAATCACCTCACTTAGAGCTGCATCATTTAGCATCCGTGTGGAGTTCTCCTTGACAGCACTCGAGGGGGAAAGGAGGGAGGCATCTCACACAGGGCTGACACGCGCGTGCGCCACCAGAGGCACGGCGACAATTGTGTGCAGACAGATCCTTACACATCAAGTGACTCTGAGAATTCTACAGATGCTCCCAAATGGTCCAGGCCCTGCTCGGATCGGGGGGCGCCAGGTGCGCTTTCTCCGCACACCCCGCAGCGTGGAGTGATCCATGTGCATTCTATCACCTCTCTCAGGGCCGTGGGTTGGCTTGGTGGAAGGAGATCCCATGGTGCTTTGGGACGTAAGATGCTTTTAAGTATCATCAGTACTTGTGAAAGGAAAGGAAGCGAAGCAGGATTAGACAGAGCTGTCTGAATGCAGAGTTGGTCCAACACAACTTTGGCCAGCATGGTGGGGACTTTGACCCAAGGACTGTCCAACTCAGCTGAGAGGTAAAGCCCTAAAGATCTAACAGTGTTACCTGCACAGTCACTGGAGGTTTGGTGGCTTCAGGCTCATATGACCTGGCATGGCGGCTTTCTGCACCTGAGCAAGCCTTTCCACAATGTATCTTGGCGACGTTGTTTTGTCTCCCGCACTCTCCCCCTTTGGCTTTGTGGGGACTTGACCAATGGGAGGTGTGAGGAATGACAGGATGAGGAATTTATTTTTCTCCTGCTCCCTTCTCCCAACAGCTGATCTCTGGCATTGGTTTTGTTTTCATACTAAAATCCATAGCTGCTGCTGGGGTTCCACAACAATGTCCTCTCCATACCCCCAGATCCAGGCAGTAGTAACTGCTCTCCTCTGGCTATTCCCTCGTCCTTACGCCTTTCTTTGTTCCTTACTCCTACACTTCTATCTCCTTGAGAGGTACCTGTGGTAAATATTCTGTAGTTAAATCCATTAAATACACCATCTCTTTCCTGTCGGGACCCGACTTGGACCAGTAGTTGATAGATTTTCCTCTGTTTTTCTCTTTTGCCACACATGCTTGTGCAATAGTTAAGATCTGCAAATCAGATAGGAATTTAAGGAAATGTGTTTTCTACTGTAATGAGGAGTTTCATGTATAATGAAATGCCATTTTTTATTTTAAAGCCCGAGAAGCTACAAGCTGCTGCTTTTATCACCAGAGCTGTAATATATACTGCAGATTTGTGTTACATTCCCTAGAAACGGACCAAGATGAAAACATGTGCAAGTTGTTTATCAAGAAAGGGTCACCGGGAGACACTGGGAAAGGTGTGGGAAAGCAGGACGAGGGGAAAAAACTCATGCAGGGTGAGTTAGGTGAGGTAGGTGAAGCCTAGCGGTCACACTTTAGCCTCCAAGTTTAGTATGTGGGACACCTTCTTTACCTCACCCAATAGCCAAGGACTTTCAAGAGGTCAGCTCCCAGGACCCACTTGCTTCTTGTGCCTGCAGTGAGGTGGTTTTGAGTCTGTGGCCCATTCTCCAAAGGGGTGCATGTAGAGGCTACTGGGGGCAAAGCCCATCAGAACCAGAAAGATGTACAGAAAAAAAATAATTTGGGAGGTCACATGATGAAATAGGAGAAGGAAGCACCAGTTTGTCATTCTTCCATGGAAACAATAGATTAGAAATTCATATGCATACATCAAAGTAGCTTTGTAAGAACTGTAGAAATCAGTTAAGCTGCAACCAAGCGCATCCCTATCCCCCAAAATGGCACACTCTAAAGGGTAGATTGTGAAGCATGTTTGTTCATCTTTGCCCTACCACTTCTGGAGGTAGTTAGAAGGAAGTGGCCCAATTCCTGACTCCTCCCCTCAGGTTTTTTTTTTTTTTCTTCCAAACTTGCTTGTGGAACTTGCTTATGAAGTTCCAGCTTGATGGTGGGAAACCTGAAGGGTTGTGGTTTTTCTCACTTGCCTGAACACTAATGGGAATAGGGGCATAGTCCAAGCATCAGATTGGAGGCTAGCAAAGGCAGTGGTGGGTACTGTAGCCCGAGACGCGCAGGAGGCTGCCATTCTGTGGTACCCGGGGGGGGGAGGGGGGCAAGAGATCATGGGCAGAGCATCACGGTGGAACACCAACCCCCCCCAAAACAGAAGTGACACTCTTAGGGAAAACCATGACACAAGCACAGGTATATATAATTGCACCAAAACTAGCTAACAAATAGGAAGCAGGCCTTGAGAGAATTGAGTAAATAGTACTACAATAACAGTAGAAACTCAATGCTTCCAAAAATGGATAGAACAGTCAGACCAATAACAGAATTTGAATACAAATTGTACCTAAAAAACACATGCAGAACACTGCCCTCAACAGCATACACATTTTTCTTAAGTGCACATTAACATTCAAGACAGGCCACATGTTAGTCCACAAAAACTCTTAGGTTTAAAAGGATATAGATTAGCATTATCTCTTATGGTCACAATGAAATTAGAAAAGAAAATGGAAAAGTAAGCACATTCTTAAATAATCAGGAGATCAACAAAAAAAGGGGAACTAGAAAATCTTGACACAAATGAAAACCAAAACAATATACCAAAACTTACGGAACACAGTGAAATCAGGGCTAAGAGGGAAATTTATACTTGTAAAGATAAGATCACAAATAAACACACTTTCTAGTTGCTTATGACAAACATTAAATCAAGAGCTATCAGGAAGGAAGGAAATACGGATCAGGGCAGAGATAAGTGAAATACCAATGAAAATAATAAAGCGAAGAATTGATTCTTGAGAAAATGACTAAACTTTAGATGAAAGGGGGAAGACTCGGAAATAAAGGGAGACAGTACAACCGATTTTACAGAAACAAAAGGATTATAAAGATACTAGGAACAATTATACGCAATCTAGTTGAAATTGATAATTTTGTTTCTAGGACTTTAAGTGTAAAAGTGTTGAAAATACAAAAGATACTAACCAGCAGGGTGAGTGAATCAATTGAAAATTCCCTAACAATGAATTTTAGGGCCAGTTGGCTTCACTGTACATTCTATTAAGTATTTTAAGAGCGATCTTCTTCAAACTCTAAGAAATTGAAGAGGTAATATTTTCAATCATTCTGCGAAGGCAACATTTCCTTCACAAAAACCAGACAAAGACCTTACGGGGAAAAAAACAAAACAAAACAAACTATGAAACACAAAACACTACAGACCAGTATTAATGATAATTACTATACGAAAATCCATAACAAAATACTGGCAAACAATTCTTTAAAAGGCTCAGAGACCATGACCGAGGAGGATTTCTTGGAATTCAAGGATGGTTCATCATATTAAAAAGTCAGTATCATGCACCGGATTAACAATGAATATAAAAACCACCACAAGATCTGATCACATCAATGCAGCAAAACGGTGTTGAGAAAAACTTCAACATTTTTCCACTATTAAAAACAAATGAGGAAACTACCTCCACATGATAAAGGTGATATAGAAATGCCCGCAGCTAATGTGCCACAATGCTGAAGTTCTGGAAAAGCTACATTTACATTAAAGATCCTCCAGGCTGTTTGACTTTGGCTGAGTAGAAACACATTGTGTTTGGCGCATTGGAAAGCTACCTGACTAGAGCTGAAGCTATCTTGGGCAATTAGTCATTTACATTAATCTTTGTATCTGACCTGACATTCTCATATTAGGCAATTTCTAAGAAGGACTTGAAATAGGCAGACCACTGGCCTTCAGGAACCCTAGAGCTAAGAATGCTGTAACATCTGAGCCTATAGCAGAATTCCCCACTTTGCTGTAGCCTCCCTAATGCCCCTGTTGATATATGAATTTATTGAATGTATTTGTGACCTTGTTCTTTAGCTGTAAAATAACCTTGCACTTGGCTATAAAATTTTATGTAACCTCTTTCACTTCAGAATATATCATTTAGGGCAATTTGAATCCATGTTCTTGAGCCATGGTCACTCATTTGCCTTGGAATAAACTATTTCATTTTTCTCCTTAAAGCAGAGTTATTTTACACTGATACGACTCAATGGTGAAATGTTGGAAGCATTTTGTCCAAGAAACTCTGCGTCTCTCCCTACAATGTGTGTTCATCTACGTGGAAGTCCCCGGAACCTTTCCCTCTGAGATTTTATGGAGGCGTCATTATTAGGTGTGACTGACTATATCATTGGCCGCTGGTGATCAACATTAACCTTCGGCCTCTGTCTTGTTTGTAGGTTGGTAGAACTCAAAGCCTAGGCCTTTTAATCAGACCTTCTTTCCAAGAGGCCCCCGGGTCCTCTCATTAGCATTCAAAAGACACTTGTCACTCCAGAGTCTCCAAAAATTTTAGGAACTGTGTATTACAAAACAAAAAAGATCAAATGTTTAAAAATGTTGCAACCAAGTAATAACCTAAATAAACCCTCCAGCTTGACTTGCTGGAGTTGACTAAAAAAAAAAAAAAGTCACTGATTTTGGAGATTCCACAGCTGAGCAACTTGTACTTTAAACTTAGGATCAGATTTCTGCTCAATTTTACAGGTTAAACATTTAAGGAATACGTGGCTGAAACGGGTAATACAAGATTGAGTGCCCCTAGTCGCTCTCCTCTCGCTTTAAGGTTAGGTTGACACCAAGAATGAGATAGTCAAGATTCGTGAGGCCATCCTGATTCAACAGATGACCAAACCTACGAGGTTTCACAGCGTCCTTTCCCTGACCATCACAGCAGTACCTTGAAGTCTCCAATCACCACTCCTTTCCTAAGTCCTTCTTCCTCTTTCATTAAAAGGGCTTAAAACTTGGACAGACTTAAAATGACCTTTGTTGGTCTGGGGTGTAGCTCAGTGTATGTCACTTGTCCAGTGTTTGTGAAGGCTCTGGGTTCAATTCCCCACACCCTCCCCCCGCCCCAGCCCACAGATGGCCTTTGGAGCTAGCTTCTCATCTCCTTTGGTGTCTCGGCTTTCTGAATAAATTTTCCTTGCTCCAACAACTTGTCCTGGAGTTATTGATCTTTGAGTGGTGAGTAGATAAATATAAGTTCAGAACAGTATCACATAATTTAAGTCTTTCAGTTATGTTCTTTTGCAAAAACCTCAGGAAGAATCTAACAAGTGTCATTAGTACTATGCTTTCTTAAAACTAAAGTCTTTTGCTCGGGAGGACTCTTTAAACAATTCTACCTGCTGGTGCCCTTCATCCTCCAAAGAGGCAACTACGTTCTTTTCCATCCCTACTGAACTTTTACTGTTCCCAGTCTTACCTTTTTAACTTCCACAATAATTTTCCTCTCCTCATATCAAGTTTTATTCCATTGTAAAACACAGCTTTCCCAATTCTCATGTAGCCCTCTGATTGCCTGAGTCTAAATTAGAGAGGAGGGATGGGCAGGTGGAGGCAAAGAACCTGCATATATTCCTCATTTAACCCTACTACACCAGTGACTATCTGCTAAAAGTTAACCACATGTTATGCAGAATGCTGCCAGGACTGTGGGCTTACTAAGAACATATGGCTTATGCTTGGATATCAGTTTTCTCTACAAAACTCATCCCTCAAAAGATGGAGTCACATTGAGTCTTTACAAAGACTCCCAATTGGAGATCTGGGGCAGTCTTTTTCAATTATCTTATTTTGACCACACAGTGCCCTTGGGGAGATACACTGACCAGAAAAGACCTCGATCGATGCTGGTTTAAGACTCTGCTGAGGTCGTCTGCCAGAGAGGCCCAAGGAAGTGAGCAGTTTCTTACAGCAACACCAACTCAGTTATTTCTGGAAGCATGCCATATGCCCTCCCAAATTTTAAAGCCTTTTAAAAATCATTTTTAAAAACAATGGAATTATACTGTGGGTAACAAAAATCTATGATGAATGGAGAAATGGGGTAAACATTGGTACACCATTACAGTGGGTCCTTGTGGCTTGGGGTCAGTTTTCTGCAGCTGTCCGATTCTGGCATGTGGCTAAGCACAGCTATGGAAAACTCAGGTAACAGCTCAATTGAATGATGATCGTGCTAAAGTTAAAGCTATGTATAAATGAGATTTTATAAAATAGGACTATAAGAGTGAGCAATATTTTTAAAGTGTCTTTGATAACATTTGTATACATCCCAAATCCAGTTGCTAGAAATATGAATATTTTTCTTCAGCCTTAGAAGTTTGTATATATTCGAGATGTCCAGAAAACATTTGCAATTTCTCATCAGAAAATAGAAGTCCCTTACATTTGGTACCATCTTATCTTTACTGAGGGAATGGATGTATGGAGCTTTGAAATAATTCCACACACTTTGCTTACTATGTACAGGATAGGTTCTGTTGTAATAAGAACTTGGGGTATATTTCCCCTCTGCTTCACTCAGAAATATTATCAGGCCCCATGTGAGAACTTAGGGTGAATTCTCCCTCTCAGGAATGTGATGTCACACTTCATCTGACTCCACATGTAGGTTACTGACCTCAACTACTAGAATTCGAACGATGTAAGAAATTGGCAGGCATGTTGGGCACTTAGGATGTGGCGAGTTACACTGTCAGCCACCTCCGAGATGAGCACAGAGGTATGCCAGAGAGACAACGGGGGTTCTGATCCTCCAGTCAAGTTTTTTTTTTTTGCAGACATAAGCTGTTTTCACGAATGTGTACACAGACAACCAAGCTCCAGGAATTGCTGGCTTCCTCAAAGCTTGCCCCGTGCAAAGTGTCTGACTCTGACCTCTACATGAACTTCATGAGGCAGGGGGTAGCAATCCCTCTAAGCAGCTTCCTGCATGCAGACGGATCTAACAGGCATAATCCTGAGCACAGACCTCGATGCTGAGAGCTGAGAGCAAAGAGCAGACAAGTCCTGTGCACAAATCCTGCCATGCAGAACCACCATCAGCCTCCCTACACAGGGACAGCAGGCAGACTAAAAACCACCCATAGGACTCTTCGGAGAGCGTCTGGGAACCTTTCCTGTTTCCTTGTGTTTGAGCGTTATTGTGCACATAAAGCCTTATGTGCTTGGTACTGCTTGCCTCTTTATGATTTTTATCTCAAGTTGAGCAAAAGAACCCCGGGCCGATTGAGAACACCCACAGGGCTGCGTGTCAGCTGCTTCATCTACAGCTCGGGCTGCACACTGGAGTTGCACCCGTGTGCCTCTGCTGGCTTTAGTAACACCTGCACATCCTCTGGCATCCTGGGACATGATGCTTCCTCGTGGATCTTGTCTCTCCAAGAGCTTATATAACAATTCTTTAAATTTAAGTTTGACTTACTTTCCACAGAAGCCCATTTCCATGCTGTTCGAACAACTAGACTAATACTTTTGGAACTGTGTAGTCAATGTCCCTCATTCACCAAATGTATTCCCTGCGAGATGCCTCTTTATTCCCATCTTGAAACATAGTGAGGCTTAACAAGTAAGTTCTCTGTGTACAGTAATAAGCCACATGACTCACGAGACTTCGGTCTTTATTTTAAGCATATCCATATAAAACACAGGCCTGAGCGTGAACGCCAATCGCTGCCCCCATTCCTAGAATTACGTGGGATCTACCCTTCTACCCTCAACTTCTTTACTTGTCCTGCTTTGTCTAGATTCTTCCCTGTGCTTTCTAAATCCCAAATTTCCTCTCTTCTCCTGCCTGTTGTATTGTATTGTTTTTCCTCCCAACCCTTTGACTTTTCTTCCAATGGCTCCTTCCCCTCAGCCTATTAAAATACTCATGTCTCCCCTATTCAGTGAAAATAGAAAAATGTTCGACTTCCTGTTTCCTCAGTATCACTGATTTTCTCAAACCTAGCTCTAAAAATAAATTCACAATACAGTAAACCTAGGTGGGTACACCCTCAAAATATACCTCAAAAATCCATCAAGATACGCAGGGACTATTAATGCTGGTAACTCCTGAGAACACTGGACTCCTACACATTGACCCTCAATTGCCTGTGTGACAAATATTCAGGGGCCCTTGGGACAGGAGAGATGGGAAAGGGGGTTTCTCTAACCCGGAGATACAGCCTGGTGCCCTCAGCACAGCTCTGCTCTCTCCCTGGGAGGATGTGTTGCCCAAAGTGGGCCTGTGAGTGTTTGGTTTTAATTAGACTAATCCTCACAACATGGGCAGGCACATGATGTAAAGATTGATACAGTGAAACTAAATTCTAGAAACTAATAGCCATCTGAGAACAAGAGAATTGCAAAGCTGATCATTTATATTCTCTGTATAGTTTTACTTCACAAGGCGGCTATTATAGAACCAATCGGTTCTCCCCGGAAATCTGCCAAAAGATTAATTGAAATTGTTAAGACTATCAGAGTAAATTTTGCCACTAACAATAGCAGGTAAATCCCTTCCATAAGTAATACATCGCCTTGCTATGTTAGTCATATTTTTTGAAGTCTCACTAATCCTGATAAATTCATACTAAGCATACAGAATACAAGAGTCTACAGTTCTGTCAGTGCTCCATAGAATTATGTGATTCTTACTCCAACACTCTTCGAAATTTCACTAAACTTAGTAATACATGTTTAGGCGTGAAAGATAAAAATCAGTTTACCATTGGGGAAGCATTTGGCTCTTCCTACCATGATAAAAATTGCTAGAATACCCTAGAAACAAAAGAACAAAATGTACTTTACCACCAGATACTGTTGGCAGGGAGACAGAAAATACTGACGAGTTGAAGAAATGAGGTTTAGAACAAATTATATAGTGTGGGATGTTGCTATACAGTTGGATCAAAGTATAAATGTTTTTGAACATGTCTTGGATTGTAGTATCTGAGAGTCCATTTCAAAAATGATATACACCTAAAATTACTTCTGTAAGCAATATTCAACATGAAATGACCCCTTAGTGGAAAATATAAATGTAACCACGCTTGATACCAGGGTGAGTTTACAGATACATCAATTCATCCACCACACTGTCCATGAACAGGCTGGTCCAGGAAGTTGAAAACAGTGCACAATTTTGCTAAAACATGTTACTGGTGGGACAAGTTCCCCGAGAACAAGACTTTAAGCCACGCTAGACCCTCACGATACTGTCACCAGCTAGCATGGGTCCTTGTTTTAGCGATAATGGAAATTAAAACTGAGGCATTCAGCATGATTTTATAGGAAATAGCTTTAAGTAAAAGAAAATAAAGGGGAGCATATCTCTGACAGAGATCTAACAAGGTCACTTAACAAAAAATTAGAAAAAGGGCTTCAGTGTGAGAAACTTAAGGAGCACAGGTATGATGAGGTGGATCAGACTGGCCTGCTTAGTAAAAAGACTGGAGACCAGTTTTATGGGGTGCTTTGGTGGGCAGGGGTCTAGTTGGTCATTATCTTGGTCCTGGTTTTGTAGCAGAATCCTCATGGCTTGAGGGCAATTGGCTTCTCATGAGATGATTTCATCTTGGGAGGTGATCTCACCGGGTCTTCGAGTCTCTCTGCTTATCTTGAAACTCAGGTTACTCCAGGTTAAGGACAATGGCTGGAAACGTTCAGGTATGGCTCAGGGTGGTGGTGGTGGGATGTCTGGAAGTGGACATAGTAAAAGTTGTTAATCTGATGTCACCACAAATCCCAACAATTACTTTAGTTACTCTTGATGTATGTAGTCTTAAAGGGGGCCGAGACAGGCTGGATACATTTAGGGCAAAGAAATCTTGTTTTGCCAACATTTCCTAAGTGACTAACGTGCCCATATACAAAGTTTTAAGGTAAAAAGGGATACAAAAATGAAAGTCAAGCTTTCCTTCAACTTTTAGTTACCCAGTGGCCAGCTGTGGGTCCAAGCGAAGAGGCACCAGTTTCAGCAAAAGCTTTTAAGACCCCAACTGTTTCAGAATACAGTTTGTCTTTTAATGATTAATAGGTTAACAGTCCAAGAGCGAGTCTACCCTCTGTCCCTGTGTTCTGTGTCAGTACTGTACTTTGCAATCAGAACTAGCGAATGTCTGAGGCATGAACAATTTCCCTTATTATCTCGTTAAAAGGGAAAAATGTACTCAAAGACGAGTCATGCATTTGCCTTTTCAAATTGTCAAATGTCCCATATTTGCTAACCTTGACATTGCAGGATAGTCAGAGAAATCTGTCCCTTCAAAGTAAGTTGTATAATGACAAAAACTGGTTTTGGAAAAGAAATTCATGTGATGGAGACAGTACTGTAAAAGTAGATATGGAGACATATTTCCATGCTGAGATGTATTCTGGAGAACTGTCTAAAACATCTTGTGCAGGCATACAAAAATCAGGAGGAGTATTATACAAGTTGTTTGCAAACAATTTCAGGTTTTGGCACTCAGTGGTTAAAAATATAGAAATGCAATACTTTCCATTTATTTTGCAGTAGTGGAATAACGTCAGAAAGGATGAGAATTTTCCAGAAAAGTCGAAGAATTTTGTGTAACTCTGCTACATGAAAATGGCAAATTTCACAATTTTTATTAAATTGTTATTTAACAGCCCACCATGTGGTTCTTCATTGGGGCCACTAATCTAAAATATCTTTTCTCAGCTGTGACAACCCTGAAACGGAAGGATCGAAATGATAACATTTTTAAAGGTCGTCTCAGTTTTATCAGTGTGTTGAAAACAAACTTAAAGCACTTCATGTTACTAAAACTTTTAGTAAAAAAGGATTTTGGGGCATTTTAAAATTTTAAGTATTCTATGCTGTTTGTTTTGATAATGCCCAATATGTATGCTGCATTGTGTACAATGCAGCGTGAGACAAGTTTGCAGAGACATCGATGCCCTCCCACCTACCCAGATCATAATCTTTGTGCTGCTTAGCACATGGCAGCCTTCTCCCTTTCTCTCAAGCACAGGACCCAGACTTTAGCTAGCAAATTCCAATCAAATTCATTGGTCACAATTCACTTTAAATTTTAGTATGTTCTATTTTTCTAATCCCTTCTAGATAACATTCTTCTCTCATTTGTGGTTACTCTTTCCCCCTTACTATTAATCCTTAAACTATTCTCTCAGGCATCTGAGTCCACATGTCACTTTACAAAGTTCCTGTTCCCCAGAAACTGAAGTATGGTCAGTATTTGTCCCTTCAGTGCACTACAAACAGTTGAGCACCCTGGCAGACCCCTAGACCTCATCTTCCCTTTGAGGCAATGTTTCAGGCCTGGTTCTGCCCAGCAGCAAACCAGTGTCTCACCCCTCCATCACCTGCACCTGTCTTGGAATTTCTGACAGGGCCACCTGCTCCTGTTTTGGAGTTTCTAACATGGACACATGGCTGCCACTGCAAACCCAGGCATGTTTCACTCATATGTGAGCAGACAGCCCAGGAGCTGTGCTGGGCCATGCTCCATCAAGGGGTGATGAAACCTTAATAGATGCTGCCCCCCTCACCTTCCTGGGCACCTCAGATCCCCATCCTGCTTGTCTGCCCTCATATGGTATCTCCTTTGAGTTAGAACTAAAGAATCAGGTTCACCTCTCAGTCACCTTATCTTTGACAAAGGAGCCAAACAACCTCACTGGAAGAAAGATAGCCTCTTTAATAAATAGTGCTGGAAAAACTGGCTCTCCACATGCCGAATATTAAAACTAGACCCGTATCTTTCCCCATGCACTAAGCTAAAATCAAAGTAGATCGAAGTGGATCAAAGATTGAAATATTAAAACAGAAACACTAAATCTATTGGAAGATAGAATAGGTTGAACTCTTGAAGATATAGGTGTAGGCAAAGACTTTATGAACAAATCCCCAGTTGCCCAGGAAATATCACAAAGAACAACTGGGACCTGATCTTATTAAAAAGCTTTTGCACAGCAAGAGAAACTACCAACAGAGCGAAGAGACAACCCACAGAGTGGGAAAAATTTTTTGCCAGCTATTCCTCTGACAAAGGACTATCATCTCGAATATATAAAGAACTCAAAAAAATCAGACCCCCCAAATTTAAAGACCCAATCCAAAAGTGAGGAGCTGAAATGAATAGACACTTCTCAGATGAAGAAGTAGAAACAGCAGATAGACATATGAAAAAATGTTCAACATCACTGGTCATTTGAGAGATGCAAATTAAAATGACCCTGAGATTCCACCTCACTCCAGACAGAATGGCTATTATCAACAAATCAGCCAATAACAAATGCTGGAGGGGCTGTGGAGAAAAAGGAACACTTCTCCACTGTTGGCGGGAATGTAGACAGGTGCAACCACTATGAAAATCAGTGTGGAGATTCCTCAGGGAACTAGGACTAGCGATTCCGTTTGACCCAGCTGTTCCACTTCTTGGTATCTTCCCAACAGCATTAAAAGCATCATACCGCAGTGATATATGCACACCCATGTTTACAGCAGCACAGTTTGGAATAGCTAAATCTTGGAAGCAGCCCAAATGCCCATCAGCAGCAGAATGGATAAAGAAAATGTGGTTTTTTTTATATACAATGGAGTACTACTCTGCCATAAAGAATAAGCTTGAACTATTCCTAGGTAAATTGATGCATCTTGAGACCATACTCTTAAGTGAAATAAATCAGACACACATTTTAAATACCACATAGTTTCTCTGGTGTGAGAAGCAGAAGTGTAAATAAAGATTAAAATGTATTATATTGGGAAAGAGAAGGAAATGTCCAAATGGGAAAGGGAAGGGGGGGAGAAACAGAGGGACAAGAGAAATAAGAAATGGAAGGAAAAAAATGGAAACAAAGCTTATGCAAAATAGGGAGGGAGGAGAGGGGGATGGGAGGGGGATGGGAGGGGGATGGGAGGGGAATGGGAAAAAAGCAGCAACAAAATATATCATGTACAGGTACAAATCCCCTATGATGAATGTTATTACTGTGTACACCTAAAATGTACCATTAAAATAAAAAAATAAAGAATCAGGTTCAAAATCAAGTTTTGGCAAGAATGGAGTATTTTAGAGGCCAGGTATCTTATGGCCTAGATCCTGAGGCTAAAACTATGTTTGCTGACATCTTATTGTAGCAAAGAACAAAATCTGAATAGGAAAATAAAAGGCAGAGAAGGAATGGCGGGCGTAAGAGTACCCTGAGTTATCCACAGCTTCCCAACAAGCTAATCAGTTGGCCTACCTGGAAATCTTTGTGTGTGTGGTGCTAGGGATGAGCCCAGAGCCCTGCACACGCTGGCAAGCACCACCGCCGAGCTGTACCCGTAACTCCTAGGAAGGCATCGCCCCAACAATCCCAAAGTTTGCTCCAGAGTGTGTCCTCTCCCTGCAACAGTGCAGGGGCTTTCCAGGGCCACGTGGCAGGAACAGTGGCACCAGGAGCAGGTTGAGTAACCTGAGGACCCGCCATTCAGCCCCCCGTTAGTTCCTTGGGTGCCAGCACAAGCTGAGGCAGCAGCGAACCTCATCCCGGATGGAAGGAAACATACAAACTGCCAGAGCTACCCAGGCAGAACTCAAGGTAGGCAAGTCCAGGACAAAATATAAATCTAGAAACACTGAGGAGACAGCGTCCGGTTGTCTTTTTTTCTGAGGTCAGAATACATTGATGACCATTGTCTAGAACTGTCGGTGTTTCCTTGGGCAGCAGATACAGATAAATCTTTACATTTCATCCATGTTATTTTCTAGGTTTATAGATCATTTTCATTGTTTGTCTCAGCCTTGCCAGACATCAGAGTGCCTGGGTTGATAGGAACACCCAAAGTTGAGGGGCAGCTGGGAGGAAGCAGGTACCCTAGTTCCTACTTAGAAATCGTCCAAGCCATCTGCTAGCTCTTCCTACCCCTGTTGATAAGGATGCCGGCCCAGATTCTGTCAACATTGGCCTTGGAGTGAACCAATAGCATAGCAAATACAGAATCATCACTACCAGGTAAGGAGATGGCAATAGTGGACCACAGACCACGCCAATAAAACAAGAGATGGAGAATGAACAAAACCAAAATACCCAGACTCGAAGAGAGGCAGCTGTAGGAAGAACCAGGACCCGGCCAAGGCTGATGTGACTGCATCCCCAGCAGGGTTCTTGCAGGCCGTCGCCTACCCACCCAGTCACTCTGGCCACCCAAAGTGCACCTGTGGCTGTCAGTTGGCCTGGAATCTGTCCCACTGGCCGGCTCCCTCAGGGTCTGCTTCTGTCAGGGGTGCCCCGTGGAGGTGATGTTCTTCCCGGGGCAGCTCACAGCTGTTCAGCCCCAGAAGAAACATCCCATTTCCCCTGTCGAGTTGTTTGAGACTCTCTGGCCTGCTGCAGTGTTTTACTTCTCCATCTGCCCAGTTTCCTCTTTTCCTTCCATGGTTATAAGATCCAAGACAGATGTCTTATTACCTAAACTACATGGGTATCTGCTTCAGGAGCATCCAGTCTGCAACAGGTCACCGCTATTACATTCTCACAACCTATGCTAGAAATCACACACATTATACCCTCATCACTGTGGTTTAGGTTGCTTGGAAAGGTACCTTCCATCCATCCATCCTAGAGGATCCAAGTCCCTGGTCCCAAGCTGTCATCGGGACATGGTTACTGAAGTTCCTGCTGGTTTCAAGTTGTTGAAACATCAAGATCTGCCCAGTGAATCCCAGACAAGCTGTGTCTGGCCTCATTATGTAGCAGCCGCCTGAGCTCTCACAATCATTTACTGCCTTGTCTGTTGGTCCAAAATGACCTGGTGGCATCCATAACTTTGAGTTTGGTAGAACACTTGTATGTCTCAAGTTTTCTTATTTTTCCTTCGAGGAATAAGCCTGTAAGTTCAACAGAGAAGACCACGGTAGTGAGGGGAAGCGCAAGCTCCAGAGGGGATCCTTGTATAACGGTTACTGGTTCAAAATACTGCACACATTTTCTCATGAGCCCTGGAGTTAGAAGCGACAACGCTGGTGCACAAACTTTGGACAGGGGGCTGGCGGGCTGGCAGCCTCTCAGCTGTGCAGTGAGCACAGAAATCTATGATCCTTTGCTGCTCAGAGTCTATCCGTCGTCTACAATGAGCCCATCTCACTTGCAGGTGAACAGAGTGGGATATGATTGGGATCACCATTCCCGCCATCCTTTAGGCTGTGAAGGAACATTCACCTCTACTGTTCAAGCCAGTCATGGTATAAACTCTGATTTACTACCGTGGCCTTAGGGTGGTTTCATGGGCCAACCCCCCCGCCAGTATTTGCAACCACTTTTAGTCTACAGGAGAGAAAATAGCCAGAACTTTGCCAGTCCACCCATCTCAGGCATTCATGGACCAGCAGAATTTCCAGAGTGGATCTAGAGACTGGTTCACTGGACCAGTCAAGACACTAACTTGGGTGAGGATTTTAACTAAGGCATAAAGTTGCTCTCGCAGGAAGGTCTTGGGTCTTTCAGGAGCTGTTCGATATAGGGTCAGACACTAATATGAAACATTTGCTCGCTTTTCCTTAGGTAAATACAAATACCATAGGACCCTTTTGAGGAAAGACTTCAGTAATGGGTACTCTGTGTCCTTTTGGGTGGCACTGGGGTCCTTCGAGGAGACTCATGCAGTACTGGATTGGGGTGATAGCTGAGTCAAGGGTAGTAACTTTCGAGTGGTATAGCTGGTTTCAGTCTTTTCATCCATTCTCTTTTGATTAGTCAAGCAATACCTCTGTTGGCCACCTATCTTTTGCTACTACTAAATATATTGTAGTCTAGCAGGCCTATGGATTAAGGCTGCTGCTTGCTATCCTGTCTTTGGGGCTTGCTGTGGTTTGGATGTGTGCCCCCAGAAACATGAGCTGGAAACTTAGTCCCCAGTGCAACAGTGTTGGGGACTGGGGCCTGGAGGCAGGCTTTTAGGCCACAAGGGCTCCCTTCTCCAGGGACAGAAAATAGATAACTGGGTGATGGGTACAGGCTGGAAGGATTTGCAGAGGACTAGAAAAATCCTGGACTGCCATAAGCAGGGCACTAAGGGTCAGGCTGCTGGAGGGCTCAGTATTCCCACAGGAATAGAAAAAGTGATGCGCATGCTGGTAGAAATATGGACGGCAAAGTTCATTCTGACGCCATCTCAAGAGTGAGGAGCAAGGTATTCGAAACTGGAGTGAAGGCCACGCTGGTTACAACATGGCAAAAATCTCGCTGGCGTTGTGCACCCATGTCTCAGGAGTTATGGAAGGCGGAATTTAGGAGCAATACATCTAAGCAGCAAAGCACTCTGAGTGCTACACGGCTCATTAAAAAGCCATGTAAAAAAGTGGCTTGCGAGAGAGCATAAGGGTTTTTGTTAAAGGGATTCGTGTGGCGAGAAGGAAGCCAGGCTCTGTTTGCCGGGTGATGGGACACTGGCGCTGAAGGGTTTCAGGGAGCTTCCAGCCTGCTGCTCCTTCACGTCAGAGGCACGGAGCTCAAGGAGGCCGTAATAGGTCTGGGCTGCCTTGGGACTCTGCTCACTCTGCTCCAGTCCTCCTCTACGGTCCCAGCCATTAGCCGAGGTGGTGTCCACACGGTGCTAACTCTGCACACACGAAGAACAAGGAGCCGGGGAGTGGAAATGGAAGCCTCCGCCGTGCTTTCAAAGGTTGTCAGACAGCCCGAGGGCCAGGCAAAGACCTCTTCCCGGGGCACAGCCTCTACTAGGGGAATGCCGGAGGCGGCCCCTGAACCCTGGAACTGTGGGGCACTTGCATCCTGGGAAAGCTGAGGCACGAGACTCCAACCCAGACCGGCTGAGCTCAGTAAAGCTATAGAAGGGGGCTGCCCAAGACTTGGGGTCCCGATCCCAGTACATCCAAATCTCAAAGGAGATTTTCCAGCTCAACACTTATTTTATTCACTGGGTTTGGTCCTTACTTGGGTCTAATTAGTCCTTTCTACTTGCCTATCTTCTTTCTTTCAAACATGAATATCCACCTTCGGCCTGTGCCACTCTTGTCATTTGGAAGCACAAACTTGTGATTTTTATAGGCACTCACCTGTGGAGAAATTTGCCCGAGGATGAACCACGCCGCGAGTCCCAACTATATCTGATTTGGACGAGACTTTGGACTTTATAGCCAGGACAAATATGGGGCTATAGAGATGGAGTGACTGTATCTCCTGCGTGTGAGGAGGACATGAGTTTTGGAGAAGCTGGATGGAATGATGTAGTATGAGTCTACCTCCCAAAGAGCACAAACTAATTCCCAATGCAGTGGCACTGAGAGGTGGGGCTTAGCGGGAAGTGTTCGGGTCACGAGCACTCTGCAGATAATGGATGAATGTTGATTACAGGGCTCAAGGTCAGGAGTTGGACCTCTTGCAAGCACCCTTTTGCCCTCACCCCTGCTGTCATGTGAAAACGCTTGATGCAGCAAGAAACCTCTGACCAAATGCTAACACCCTGGTCATCAAATTTCCTGCTCCTAGAACTACAAAGAAAGAAATTTCATTTATAAATGATCTCTCCTGAACAGACTAGGACAAGGATATTTATGGTCATGGCCCACACATTGCTTCTGTTGGTTGTCTGATCCTCTGCTGTGTCTGTGTCCTCCCATCAGCACAGACACCAGAGAGCCCGGTTCTGTAGCAGTCTTATCAATCCTGGCCTGCAGAGTACAGCTACGGTCCGCTTCTCAGTAAGGCTGGTGCCCTCTTTATTCAGTCTGTGCTTTTGTTTTATGGAAAGAAGCAACTAATGGGTCATTCTGAAAAACAGTTGTTGGCTTTCCTGTTCATCTACTCGGGCCACTTACTAATCCCTCCCACACAGGTCAGGACGGCCCGAGGTGGCTGTGCCCAAGAATAGGTCATGGAGTGAATTCATGTTGGGGTAGGGCCAGGACCACTATGACCAGGTAAGGAAACAGAAGTGGGAGACCACAGTTCATTTCAAAGAATGGAATGAGCCAGAGAATGGGAGAACAAACCAAATTCCCAGATACCGGGGAGACGCAGGAGTTGGCTTCTTCAGAAAGATATAGTTTGACAAGATCTGGTTAGAGACAACTGAAGGACAAGGACACCAACAGCTGTGCCACTTTGACAGCCCAAGGAAGAGCAGGCTGTGTAGAGCAGGTAGGAAGGTAGGGAATGGACAGGACCAAGGACATCATCGAGGCTGCTTCTGTGGTCTACAATCCCCCCTCAGGTTTCCTACATGGTTTTGGTTCTGTTTGGCCGTCAGTCATACCTGGTACTACAGAAATTGCTATTTCTGTCACTTAGCTTGGAAGCTACAAGTCCATCAACTCCTTCAGGGTCTGCATCTGTGCAGGCCTCCTTCTGATAATGTTCCTCCTGAGGAAACCCGTATCCTGTAAATGAGTAAAGGGAAACACGGGCCTGGCCCCTTGGGCCCAACTTGGGTCACTGGCAGACAACTGTGGCTCCCTATTAGCCGGTTGAAGCTCTCTGGCCTACTTCAAGGTTTGACTTCTCCCTCTGCTCAGTCTGTTTCCTCCCTTCTCTTTACACAGGTGTGCATTTCTAGTAAATACCGTATTCTCATAAGAGATTTGCTTTGGGAGGACCCAGCCTGCAATAAGTCATTCCAACTATCACGTTCCTCCCCTATCACCTACTCTAGATTTCTTTCATCTTTACCTTCATCTGCATGTTCTAGGTTACTTGCCCAGAGAGGAACCCAGAAGACATACCTAAGAAGTCCGAGACCCTGGGTCAGCAAGCTCTTGTTGCATCTTAATTATCGAAATTCATTTTTGTCACCCATTGTGGGACCATTCAGTGAATCCCAGACAATTTAGTGCCTGGATTTGTGTAGCAGCAGCCATGGTTCCTCATTATGCCCAATCATAGAGCCATTTCTGTCTTTGCCGTTTTGTGCAAAATGACTTGGCAGTGTGAACGTTTCCTACTTTCTTCCTCCCTGCCAGGTTCCAGATCTCAATGGTTGTGGCAAAGAAACACAAGTTCCCTGGGGGTCCCTCAAATGGCAAGAGTGGCCACTTCTATTTATACCCCCTGGAGGTGCATACCTAACAGCAATGGACTGGAAGCTTGATCCAGGTCCAGCAGGCCTGCAGCCTCTGGCCTACGTAGCAACCACCATTTCTGCAATCCTGTATTGTGGCTTTCAAGTGTCATCCACTATGAGTCCTGATGTTTGCAGGTGCTGCACAGGTACACGGAATAGGGGATTAATGGTGAGCGCTGCTCTCGACTCCTTTACAACTTCGAGGGAGCGTTCGTGTCTACCGTTCCACCTGGATACTGTACCTGCTCTGGTTTGTCATCTTCGATGCCTACTTTTAAGTTAGTCCATCATAGATGATATCACAGTGAGGGCTTGGCCCACTGTCAGTTCTGTCTAACCCATTCAGCTAGTGTGAAGTGACCACAAGCGGGTGCACATACTCACTGGACTGATCCTAAGACCCTCTTGGGAGAGGACCTTATTAACTGACCCCCATAAACTAATCCTAATAGAAAGGTCGGAAGTGTTCGGGGCCTTTCATATTTGTTATGTATCTAAGTGCCATTTCCAACTATGCCTGAATGATGTATTTTTCCCCTCTTTCAGGGGTGTCTGGTTCCTTTTGAGAATCATCCCAGTGTCAGTATTGTGGGCTCCTTCCTCAGGTGGACTTAGCTAGTATTGGGCTCAAGTTCGAACGCTGGAAGAGGAATCGAGATTTCCATTTGGTCAGTTGATGTCAGGCTTCTCATCCAGTCTCCTGTTTAGATAGGCAAATAGCTTTTTGCTTATATCCACTAGAGACAGATGGTGGTCTAGTAGTCCTGTGGATTGGGCCTCTCACTTACATTCTGCCTTGTGACTATTGATGGCGATTCACATCCACCACTTTGGTTTTGACAGCTCAGTGTAGTTGCCTGGTCTGCCATTTCTAAACACCAGAGAATCCGGCGATACATAACATCCCTCCCTGTCATCATCCCTGGACTGTGGGACAGCCACCACCAGCTTCTTGGTGAGGCTGGAGATCCCTGTTCATGAGTGTTTTTCCTTTTGTTTTAGGGAAAGGAATGATGCTCTGGGCAAATCCTGGGATCATCTTGGCTTTCCTGGTCACCAACATTGAAGCTGTACACAGCAGGCCCACCTCTGAACCTCCTGACCCTTTTTCAAAACTCTACCATTGTGGTTCTGGCATCTTGTCTTCGTTTGCTGCATATCAGTGGTTCTCAAACTAGGCTGCCATTAAAGCCCTGTGAGGCGTTTCAAGAAATACTCATGTTTGGGCTTTACTACTAGAGACTGATCTATTTTCAAAAGGTCATGGAAAGCTAGAGAGATTAAGGGCTTTTAAAAGTCTTCCATTATTTGAATAAAAGGTAGAGTTTGACCATTGTTGCTAGAGGCCAACATTCCTTTCCCCCTGAAGTTTTCCATAGCTCCTCCAGCACAAGTTTGGGATGGATTCCACATGTCATTTTTAGGACATTAGTCCATGAGAATCTCTATATCAAAACTTTTCACTACCCAGCCTTATAGTCCACCCTCTTATTTCAGAGTGGCCAAGTTCCACACACCTGCTAGTGAAGAACGCCTTTCCCCCATGCATTAGATAAGGTTGCTGCACTGGCTTCACTTTGCGACTTGACACTGACGAATGGCCTGGAAGTTGTAAAGAAGATGGGGACGTGCCTTGAGGGGATAACACAAAGGGAAAGACCCAGGAGATTCTGGAGGCTTTGACCCGGATGTCCCAATGCCAGCTTCCTTCTCCTTCCATCAGGACCCAACTCTAGCATAGATTCTCTGAGTCTCAGAAGCTAACATCCCTGTCTTCTACCCTAATCGTACTAGTTCTGTTTTTCAGAAATGTCTGCAATTGGATGAGAACCCCTATAAACATGGTGCTAGTTTACCGGCAACCTGGCTGAGTTTCTTCTTTCTCCCTGCGGCCCTTCTTTACCAGCGAAGCTTGTCAAGGTAGAAGATGGCCACCTTCTCAATCCTGACCCCACTGCTGCCTCCTCGCAAATGCTAAAGAAGCTGCATCCCTTCTGCTCCGTGTCATCACCATTCACCACAGGAGAGAAGTCTGTTACTATCGTGATGCTACCCCAGAGGTTCTCAGTCTGTAAGTATCAGAGTCACCTGGAGTGACAAAGCAGACACTCAGGCTCAATGAAGCAAGAAAGTGGTTTTTATGTTTACCAAGTTCCTCGGGTGGTTCTGAAACCATCAAAATGTGCGAATTGTTGCTACTGGATGTGGGGAGTTTTCGAAATCACTTTATTTAACACCTGTAATGTAGGCTTCTTGCTACTCAGCTGGATGGTCTGGTTCCAGAACTCGTCCACTTGTAGAGGCTTCCGATGGTCAAAGTAGGATAATCTGTACATCTGTGAATATTATCTCAAGAGGTTAAAAACTTTAGCATTCTACTTACAGTCTTAACAGTAAAGTCTATTATTAGATTTTACATAAAGAGAAAACCGGGAAACATGAAGATGGTCAATGTCACTAGTAAGGAGAGAATGGAAGTTGGACACAAGATTCCATCAGCCCAAGTCCCAGTGGGAAATGAATGGCTGTCTCAAACTAGCAATTGGGAGTGTGAAGGGTGTTTGTTTGGAAAGATCCTTCGCAATGCAGGCAGCGTGGAGGAAAAGCACGTCGGGTATCAGAGTAACTAAGGGGAGAAACTCATCTGCCCCAATTTGGCCAGGGGAAGGCGCTGTTAACAACCTCCTTTGGACTCTAGATCTTTGGTCAGGGTCCCTGGCGGTGGAACCCGAGTGAAGTTGTTCATTCAGATTAACTGGTAGAGACACAGAACAGGACGGGGAGGGGAGGGGAGAGGAGATCAAGTGTGGAGATGCAGGTGGTAGACCAGAAGCTCTGGCCCAGGGATGAGGGGCTATGAGAATTTCCCCATCTAGCTGGTGGCATACACCTGGTCTGGGAAAAAAAGCTCACTGGTTCCTAGTCTGCTTTGAAGTTCTAACAAAGATCTGGATGCACACCATGGATTTCCAACATGCCTATCAGGAGACAGTGTCAAGATTTCTGGGGTAACAGAAGCATTGGACTAAACCAAATATCTGTAGTCATTGGCGCCCAGTTCCACCTTTGTCTTTCTGGTCTACCCAGGGCCCCACAGGTGAGACTCTCATGCTTGCAAGGCTGCCTTCTTCAGGGATTGGGAGAAAGGGTAAGCCCCGATATGCCTTTCTCCTCTTTGCCTCAGGCTGCTTCCCTTGAAGGCTCATGTAGGCCAATTTGCTTTCTACTTTAAGTCCCAGGCCACAGTAGATCCCAGCACCTGTTAATTTCGTAGTTCATGTCTGTACTCCGATTCCCAGCACTTCCATCCTCAGAGTAGCTAATTACCTGGATTAAATTCCCTTTGTATTTAAAGTGTTTTGTTTTCCTGGTTTAGACCCTTACTGATAAAAGGGGATGCACGCTGCATAAAGAAAATGCCAAAATATAAGCAAAGGCTGCCCCCCTTTTATAAAACTGGCATAGTTTTAATAACAGGCAGAACAAGAAAAGCTATGTCAACATCATTAGTTAACATAGATGCAAGGAGTCGAAAATATTGCAAGAATAGATCAATGTTGGGGGGAAATCAATAACTCAAAATCACATCTCAGATCTCAAAGCAGCTGTAAATTTTCAATTGTGAATAAATTTTGTCAGTGAAAGGAAACTTCTAAGAACTTAATTCAGGGATTACTATGGAGGCTTTAAAAAAAAAATCACATTTAACAGTGAATCATGGAAAGCATCCAATTTAGTTGAAAAAGTATTACTGATATTATTGGTATCTTCCCATATTGCAATATCCTAGTGAATCAATATGAGAAATACTGATATCAGAAAAATATTTGTAGCTATAATCAGGTTAAGTTCAATGTGACAAGATGAACACAGGCCCAAAACATTCCCACAATCCCTTGCTATATATGTTAAAATGTTTTAGGAAGAAAAATGCATGAAGATTATAGCAATGCTGAGGATGAAGTCAAACAGGAGTGCTTGGCTTAAGACGGTGCACTGAACTGGATTCCTAGGCAATAGGTAACATGGCTGGATGCTCTGCTTAAGATAAAACTGCTCCCCCATACTCTCTGAAGGAGGGTACAAAGATAACTTTCTGTGGTCCATGTTTAAAATTGGGGAGGGAGCTGGTACTAAGACTCAGTAGCACAGCCTCTTGACATCTACAAGCTCAGATACAATGGCACATTAGTTAACTAGGCAAAATTAGCATTCATACTTACAACTTCTTAATGAAGGCAAACCCTCTGTTCTCCTTTAAGCCTCATTTTAGCTTAGAAATGGTAAGCTTAAACCGAGAGCAGCAGGTCAAAGGCTAAAGGCCAGGTCTCCTAACCCAAGTCCCATCATTCATTAGCCAACACATTTACTCCCTGACCAAAACAAAAGGTTACCGGAAGTCTTTTCCTTACTCATCCCCAAACCCCCAAAACTAGTGGCTCTTGCATTTATCAGCTGCATAATTCAATGCATTAATTTCCACTTTCTTTTCTTGCATAATCTTAAACAGGAAAAAAAAGGTTTATGGAATTGGCTGAACCTATAATTACACTTGAATGTTTTATAATATTTTCCAAAAACATGGTTTTTAAAAAGACAAGTATTTAAGGTTATGAGTTTACCTCTGGGTATTTGATTTATTCTTTGACTCAGTAATTATGAGGCAGGGCATTTTAAATTAGAAGGGTATGGGAATTTGTTTCATTTTAAAATACGTAGGTTATACTTTCTTGTGGCAAAGTAATTTCTGCTTTTTGAAATTTAAGATTCTCTGGCCTGATAGAGAATCAATTTTTATTCCTCTTCCATGGGTGCTTAGAAAATGTGTGCTCTGTTAATAGACTACAAAGTTCAGTGTGTAATTATCAATTTACCATAAAGCTCTAGAATTTTTTTTCCCCGACTCTTAAAATCAAGTAGGAGAAAAGCCAAAGAAAAGAAGCCATTTGAATCCAGCAGTTATACCCAGCCATTTGAACCCAGCAGTTAGATAGGAGTATTTTCGTGTAGATTCACAAAGGGAATATTCTAGGATATTCATTTGGTATTGGTTAAGGAAAATTTGAAAAGAACCGAGGTGCTCAGAGGAAATGAAAAAACAGTGGTTAGAAATCAGAAGCAGCATGTAGTATAACCACTACTGCCAATCTTGAAGTGTTAAGGCTAAAATTGTTCTGGTTCCTCACTCTTATCTGGAGCCTAGAAGATAATGCTCAAGTTTCTCTGTTGTTTTGTACGAAGGTCCTTTGCCCTTCAAACTAGCTTTCCAGGCTCCCCCCCTCTGTGCAGGGAGCCTTCTAACCAGTAACTCGTGACAAGAGGACTACGTGTCATTTGGTGGTCATGTGACACAGGATTGGGACTTCTGTCTTGCAAGGGTGTCCTTTCCCTTTTTGGATTTAATGAAGCAGGTTGCCATGTTGGGTGAACCCACAAGGAAGCTAGAGAAAGCCTCTGGAAAGCCTCTGGAAACTGAGAACTTCCAATGAGAAACTGAAGTCCTCACAGTCTAAAATTCACAAGGAACTAAGTTTTATCAACAGTCATGTGAGTGGATTCTCCTCCAGGTGAGTCTCCAGGATGCAAACCTGGGCCCATCAGTGCCTCGACTGCAGCCTCGCGAGACCCTAACAGGGAGGCCCCAGTTAGGCTCTGCCTGGACTCCAGGTCCACGATGTGGCGAGACAGGCTGTCACATGTGTGGGCTTGCTGTGCTGCAAGGAATGAACAGCTAACACCGAGCTCCTGACAGGCTCAGCGAATGATGCACACTGGTAGGTGGCAAACTGGTGAAAGTTCGAGCATTTCTCACCTTTTCACTCGACTTTGAGCTCTTGCCAGAGAGACCCTCCAGGTGGCTCGAACTGATGGGCTCCGGGAACTCCAGAGCCTCATTAGCCCAGGTGTTAGTGGCTGCTCTTCACTGCCCATCTCTGGGTTACTGCATTGACCCCTTTTGGTTTCAGTTTTGGTTTTTCGAGAGAGGGTCTCACTGTGTATGTGGTTCAGGCTGGCCTTGAACTCATGGTGATCCTCCTGCCTCAGCCCGAGTGCTGGGATTACAGATGTGTGCCACCACGCCCAGCTGTCTTCTGTTCTTAAAACATCTATATGAAACAGTTTTCTTTTGAGGTCTAGAATTCTATTAGATCACTTCAGACCCAATAAGAAAAACTAAGCCCACACTGACTAATGAAAAGGCCTTATATTTTAAAGGGATTGTTTTATACCTAAAATATTAAGTCTTTCAATATATATACCTTATTAATGGATTAGATAATTAAGATGTCCATTTATTGATGGACATGATCAAACAATCCCAATCAAAATGCCAGCTTTTGTAGAAATTGATATTTACATTTCCATAGGATTTTTAGAATAATGGAGTAGCCAAAGTGGTTTTAAGTAGAACCATGTTAGAGAAATTTTTCTACCTAATTTTAAGACTTCATAAGGTTATAGAAAGTAAGACAATACAACAATATTGAAAAAAGGACTAGATTATCCATTAGTCAGCTTTCATCACTGTTACAAAATACCTGATGCAACAACTTTAAAGGAGGAAAAGTTTATTTTGGCTCTTGGTTTCAGTCCATGGTTGGCTGGTTCCACTGCTGTGGGTCTGAGGTGAGGCAGAACATCGCAGGGAAGTGTGTGGCTCAGGAAAACTGCTTACACCTCATGGCAGTTGGAAGCAGAAAAAGCAGCAGCTTGTGCTAGAGGGCTTCCCCCCCCTTCCTCTTTTGTGCTATCTGGGTCCCCAGCCCATTGGACAGTGCCACACACATTCAGGATGCCGTTACCATGACTGTGCTGTCCCATGAGCCAGTCATCTCTGGAAACACCCTCAGATACACCTAGAAGTGTGCTTTACTAACTTCCTAGCTGCTTCTAAATCCAACCAAGATTAACTCTAGTGAGAAAAATCACTTGCCAGGTTTTCTGGGAAGTCAGTGCTGGAGAGCGAATGGAAGAGTTCTACTGGGGAACACCAAGTAAAAGGAAAAGAACAGGGCAGGAGAATGTATCAGAGTGTGATGCAGATCTGAGAAGGAAGTCTCTGCAGTGGAGACCTCTGGAGAAAATTCACCAACACGGGAAGACCCATAATGGAAAATAGTACCCGGGTTCTTGACCAGGTAGTGGTAGGCAAGGGCAAGTTTTCTCTGGAAAAACCTTCAGGTAGTAGCTGTCCAAGGTGAAGGTACAGTCAGTGGCCAGGGGCCTCCCTGGATAGAACACAACATCTCCCTACAAACTGAGGCAACCTCGGAAGGGTGAACAGCTGGAGGCCATCAGAACCACACTCCTCGAACCCAAGCATGGTGGCCATTCTTAAGTATTTCATTGTGACAGGAGGTCCAGAAACAAGCCCACCTGTATGGCAAGGTGACCTTTAACCAAGGTACCAATATGATTCAACAGAGAAAGAATCATTTTTAATAAATTGGACTAAGACATTTAGTCACATGAACAGTAACCACAACTCTTGCCTCCTATTTTAGTCCATATATGCAAGGTAAATTTCATGGGTCTAATGTAAGAGCTAGATTACAAAATTCCTGATCTCATATAGGACCGCAGCTGACCCACGTGTTCTGTCTGGAGAAGCCAGTGTCTACTTGTTGTACCGTAGCGGCAGAGCAGGGATACTCATACCAGAGACCACACGGCCTGAAAAGCCCAGATGTTGACAGTCTCGCTCTTTCGGAAAGTTTGCTCGGTCATGCTGTAAGTTCTGCCAGGTCATCTGATCCGAGCAACAGAGGCTGGACCTACTAAGAGCCAGTGTTGGCTGTGGGCCCCCTTAGTGTTTGCAGCCTCTCTCATCACTCGGTCTGTGGATCACAGCAGGAGACCCGGGTGTGGAATTTGCAGTGTTCAAATCTAAATATCTTCACCTTGCATTTTGTTTTCTTCATAATGGAAGATGTAGTCATTTGTCTTTTACTTTGTGTGGAATATACCAGCACACTTGACTACTGGACTTGTAAAAACTTTACTTATGTTGAAAGTTCCTGGGTGTCTGAATGGCTTAACTCCCACATGAGGCACAACCTCACCATCATTTAATGGGTCAGTATGATGTTCTTCATGACGTACAGGTGGTTCTGACCTCTTCCTACTATGCTAGGACGACATGACAGATTACATACCTCTAGGACAAAAACATATCACGTTATTACAATGTAGAAGACGATTGCTAGAAAAGGCTGTCGTATTAATGAATACATACCACTTATCTGAGGCCGAGTTAATCTGTCTTTTGCAAAGATAGCTGCTGGGGCTACCCTTTAGCAGATCTGGCCAAAAATAAATAAATAAATCACAGACCCATCTGGCTTTTGTAATCAAACTGGTGAACTAAATGGATGAATAGATACGGCTATGTGTCATTTAGGCATTTCTGTAAGTGGCGCTAATCTCCAGCTCTCACATGGGATGTAGCATTGACTGACTGCTACGCTGGAGGGAGCAGTTTTAGAGGCTTTCTTTTGCTTGTTGATGAGTTATGATCAGGGATGGCAAGGCCTCAATGCAGAAAGTATGCCAACGACCAAGGCATTGTTATGATTACACAAGCTGTTGATTTATTTATGAAAGTGTAGACGTGTGGCATTTGGCTGGGGATGGGTAGACCAAGAGAATAGAAATTTAGACATGAACCCAAATATACGGAAACTTGATATTGTCTTAACTACATTGGTGGCCAGTGGGGAAGGGATGGACACTATTTGATAGAGTATTCATAATGAAAAAAGTAATTAGATACTTAATTCATCTGTAATTGAGCAGAGAATGATGTGAGGTGAATACTTAAAAAGTTATGCCGCATTTAGAAGATATTGTGTATCTTCATAACGTCAAAGATTTCTTAATTAGATAAAATATTATCCATAAAGAAAAACTAAGAACTGTTTGACGGATGTAAGAGAATGTAAAGTTACAACTGGAGAGATTTTTGGTGACAAAACACGAGATTAGTACCTAGGATATGTAAAGACTTCCTATAAATCGGGGCAAAAAACAACAACTTTGACATGTTTACACCTACATAACCACTTTTCCAGGCAAGATGTAGAGCCTTTTCATCATCTGAGAAGTTTTCCTCCTATGCCAGGAAACAACCAATTTCTCCCATTACAGATTAGTTTGGCTGTTCTAGAATTCTGTCTAAATTGAATCAAAATACGTACCCTTGCTATCTGTGCGGCTTTACCACCCTGCATTGCTTCTGGGGTCTTCTATCAACTACAAACACACAACTGTCTGTAACCACTCTGATATTTAAGCAAAAAATTTGTTTTCCCAGTTGGACTAACTGGCATGCCAAGTAGTCTAATCGGAAAAACATTTTTTGAAAAAAGGCCAGGTTAGAACTCATGCTGTTGGTGCCTATGTCTATGGTACAAATGGCCAGATTTACTTTAATTTAGGGTTTACACATATACGTTCATGGATACCAGGTCACTAACTTCTCTTATGCTCTTTGTAAATAAGATTATTTTAACTTCAAACAAGTTGAGAATTCTTTTATTCTTTATTTTACTTTGGAATTGAGCTTAGTTATACAATGGTGTGAGCCCGATGTAATTTCTGTTATGGCTTTAGAGCTATTTAGATATAACATTTCTTGATTTCCCCTGGTAAATTTCTTCTTAGAAAAGTATTCGTTTCATCCAGGTTTGAAGTTATTGACATAAAGTGACTTATAACATTCTTACTTTCAATCTCTATCTCTATTTTCCTAAGTCCTAGTATTATTCACTTGCAATATCCTTTAGTATGATTATTCCGGCTTGGGTTTCTCTAAGCAGATCCTAGCTACTTGAGTGCAGGTGGGTTATTTGGAAAATAGCTATAGATAGAATGTGAGGTGAGACAGGAAGAGAAGGTAATCAATATATGAGGAGTTAAGCCACTTACCACTGGCAGTGGCTACAGCCTAATCTCATACGGAAATTCTGAATTAATCTCAGAAACAGAAGGATACTGGTATATTTCTACATGAACTCCAGTTAATCATTGGTTAAGGCATGCTCCGAGGTGTGCAAATTTCTCTCTGAGTCAGCCTGCTCTTTACAAAGGCAAAGATTGTGTGTGGCTTTGGGAGAAGCCTCAGGCTGAGATGTAGAGCTGGTAGTTGGAAGTCAGTCTGTGCTACCACATGCGGTCAGATTTGAAGATTGTGGGTGGAATCAACAAAGGTCACCACATTAATCCTGCCAGGTTTGTCTGTCTTCCTGATCTTGCCAAACAACGTATTTGATCAGCTCCCTATTCTATCACTGTATCACTGGGTTTTGCCATTTTGTATTTTTTATATTATATGCACATGCACAGAATCAAGAAAATTTGACGTTTGCTCAACACATAGAAAACGCTAAAAATTGACCCACATTTCCCCTTAAATTCTACTTTTCTATATCTCCCATTTGATATACAGCATTACCATTCATTCCTGGGGCCTTCCCATTATTGTGATTTGATTTTAGATGAAGAAGGTCAGTTTTTCCGAAGTTCCAAAGTTCCGAACACGTGGGTGTTCAGTTAGACCAAGAAGGTAACCGAGTCTTATTTTGGTCTGAGAAGGTGGTAACCATGCATAGCAGAGTGTTTTGGTGGCCCAACTTTATCCCCCGGGCCCTAATTGACTCCGGTGCAGCCTTGCAGTCTGAATGGCCACAACAGCCTACATCAAAGACCCAAACGTTCCCATTTTCTTCAAGGTCTTTCTCTGGAATCCAATCACTTATCTGCTCTACATGCGCTGGGCTTGGAAGAAGAGTTCGAATTCGCTGAGGGGAACTCTCAGGCAATAGGGACAAGAGAGCTGCGATGCCCACCTCAGCACGCCTGAGCCTTCTGCAGGATTCCTCAGAGGTCCCCCCTTGGGCTCCAAGCCCAGATGCCCACAGCAGGAACTGGCCAAGTCATGTTCCCTTTATTGACTTTTATTCTTGTCCCTTTCTCCCCACACTCACTCATCACTCCTACTCCCAGGGATCACTTCCAAAATAAGTTCTGCACTCCAGTTGCCTTCGGCCCTTATTTTTGGGAGAAAAAAAAATAAATTAGACCAAGATAGGATGATGCAATATTATGAAGCTTTCTGGAACTTTATAACAGTATCTGGCCACTTTGTAAGCAATTCCACATGTATAGTCCAAGCTATTGGGCTCAGTGACTCACGTGGCCCTACACTTGTCAGGTGCTCATTTTTTCCCTATGTTTTAGCCAGCTGGATCGATCATGCACATAGGCTGTCAACAGACACCTGTGACTTCCCACTTTAGGTCCTTCAGTCTCAGCCGTCCCTTGTCCCAGCGGCCGATTGATAGAACCCGACAGTGGGCATATATTCATGCTTGCACCTCAGCTCCTGCTCTACATTTTTATTCAGACTGGGGCACAGAATGCTCCGGATCCCTGGTCAGTGCCTGTGCGCATATAAACAGGATGCTTGGGCAAGGTAATGTCGCGTGGACTTAGAGGCTGCCTCCGACTTGTGGGAGGGAGCCGACAGGTTCTTCCCTTCTCTCCTCGAATAAGCTTTCAGAAACAGACTGCATAACAAACGGAGAGCCCAGCAAGGACAAGCAGTCAGCTGTGTTATGACTTCTTTCCTCCAGTGCAGCAGGCGCTTCTCATCCCAAGCCCCCTGCCGGACTCCAACTCATTTGTCACCATGACCCACCATTTCTAAGACTCACCTTCCCTAGGCCGAGGCAGAAGTAGAAAGAGAAGTGCTGGGTAGTGCAGTAGCTTTAGCCCCTGCAACAATATGTGGCAATGAAAATTAAGGATTGTAGAAGAACTTGACTTAACAGATTCAGAAAACTTGAAGACAGACTAGCAGGTTCAGATCAGCTAACTTCCAACTAAAAACACGCTGTGAAAACCCAAGCTCTGTGGCTTAGACCTTCATCCTCTGAGGAATGGCCAAGGAGGAGGAGCAGGCCGAGATGCAAAGGATGGGGGAGTATGAAGCCTCGATGAGACTCAGGATGGTGCATTTAAGTGGATGACATTGAAAATTTAAGTACTTAGGTTCGGTTGTTCCTTCCCTCTATGCTAGAAATGAGGAGCTTTCTATTGTCGGGAGCCCATGAAAAAATCCTGGTGGGTCTAGCTGGTGAGTTTTTTCTCTCAACCCAGAAAATACAAGGTACAGAGTCAAAAGAGGGCTGAGCAAAAGGTTCTATTGCAGAATGAAAGTAGAGAGCAGCATTTATTGTACAGCAGAGCAAAGAGCCCACAGGCAAAGGAACTTGGGAGGGCCCCCGAGCAGGTTGGCCTTAGGGCTTAAAGGTTTTTATTCTCCAAAAATAATAACTACATTCCTAAAAGCTCCTTCCACAGGGCTCTGATCATCTGCGGGATTTCCTAATACACAGGTCTTACTAAAATCGATCGATCAGAATACTACTGCGAGTCTATCAGGTCAGGAAAATGATGCCCAAACCCAACCAGACCAGCACAGAGGGCTTCTGATTCATTCTCGTTGGGTCTCTCATTATCTCCCTGCTTTACCGCCCAAAGCAGATATTTTGCAATATGTCACACGCCCTCCACAAAGTCTGTTCCCCCCACCTTTATCTGTTGAAAAGAACTCAGATCAGGTGCCCCAAGCCAGCTTGTCTCATGAAGGATTACAAAGTCTGACAAACACTTAGAGTAGCAGCCGTGAGCACAGAGGGAGGTGTAGCTTGAGGGTGGCAGATCACAAGGTTGAGGCACAAGTCTGGCTAAGGAAAGAGTCTGGCAAGAGAGCAGCTCCTATAACTTGGGCCTGAGGTCCTAGCTGGGTGGTCCTGGGAAGGCTCTTTTGAAATTTAAAAATCATGATTTTTAATAAATGAGATTGGAGTGCTTGACCTGATTCAATACAGTATTGAGGAAAGGGTCAGAAGGTGTGGGGAGGGTGTTATAATGGACCTTCCAAAAAACTAGAGAGCCTGACACCCAACTAAGATGGAAAGGCCCTTGTCCTCTGACTTTCTGTGAGACAAAAGGGAATAAACATGCATTAGTGAGGACATAACATTTAAGGGCCAGAACTGCTGCCAAGAGATTTGGTTCCTGTCATCAGTGGAGACAGTACGCAGCTATACAGAGGTCAGAAATAGCATTTCTCCCCCAGCTTAAGTCTGGGGGCAATTACTCTAATGGACAGAAGGGTTCATGTGGCCACCAGAGTACATTGACCTGTACAGATCTGTGTCATTGCCTGCTCTATCATGGTCTTCTAGGGTTGGGCTAGATGGGCAACTAGTTAGGATATCTTTTAAGCAAGGAAAAAATATCTAAGGGTTAGAAAACATCCTGAAATCACAGTTAAAAATTGCATCCTGTTTCCAGGTCTGAGTCAATTTTGTCTTACTGAAGGGGAATGAGTTTTCTTGACAGAGGACCTATAATACTTACAAAAAGTATTTCCCTGTTCCTTTCCCAGGATAGACATTTTAGAATAACTGCACATTAGGTGAAGAACATCACTTGGCAGGCTCAAGAAATCTGTTGGATACAGAAATCCAAGACATCTATACCAGGAAACCCCAAATAAATGCTACAAAAGACTTCATGCTAGAGCTGGGTTTATGGAATCAGGTTGAAATGACAATTCGGCTTCAGTTCAACCCCGAGAGAAGTGGGGAACAAGATAGGTTAATCACAAGCCAAGCCCACCCCACTCCTTTTCTCTTTCTAAATTCGGTCTAATAACCCTTTAATGCTTTTTTAGATCATAGCCTGAGCATCTGCAAATTGCAGAAACAATGCTGTCTCCTCCTTACCAGCACTCAGACCCTGACCTTTGGCCCTTGTCAGTATAGTAATAAAACATCTTCACTAAGACCCCTGTATCTACTCAAGTTCCCCTACACCTTATCTCGTGCCTAGTACCATAAAACCCATTTTGAGTCTGAAACTTCTAAACTGCCAGAATTCAAGAAAATATATGACTAACGTGATGCCTATGTAAAATTCTTTGTATTAAATTGTATATATGGGATGAGCAAAGACTCGGGGGCGAGAGCTTTTGCACGTGAGTGCCTCTCAATCGCCGGCTAATAAATTGGACTCAATTTGGCTTTTCATATTTGTGTGGCATCTTTCTGGCAACCAAATAGGGTGAGACCAGGCCGGCCAATGGGGCTGGCTCCAACTTCCGCTTCAAGGTGATACATAGAATCCTGGTGCAGATTCATAGCAGAATGGAGCCAGTAATTCAACAGATCCACCTGTTTCTCCAAGCCCCACGAGAGAAAAGTGTTTTGATAGATACGCTAAGCAGTTAGTTCACATTAACTCATTGACTGGTGAAATAGCTCACATTAAACTGCCAGTGGAATAAGAGAAATTATGACAAAGAGCCAAAGCAGAACTCTAAAACCACCACCATCCTATTCCACTCCAGTCTCCAGCTACAAAGTCAACACAGCTTCCCTGAATCACAGGGATTGCTACTAAATATGAAGGATCCAGAGACAGTAGTCCCCTGCCACAGCCAGTGAATTCACCGATCTAATCCTTAGGAGCCTTAGGAAACATGGCTGATGACAGCAGACCACTTTAGACCTAAATCTCAGTTTACTATACCAGATATAGTTTCTTTACCAGAACACGTCCACATAATTCCAACACTAGTATGCACCCTTCTAAATTGTATCCAGTTATGACACAAAACTGACCTTGCCATAGGCAACACCTTTCCTCTTGCTCTAGCTCAGCAATCTGTAGTGGCACACAATGTCATTCTTCAGGACATCGCTATAGTCCATTTCGGTGACATGATGCTGATTGGACTCAGGAATGACAAGCTTTCCAAATGTCCATGTAAAACACACAGGCCAGACTAAGTTTCCCTTCTCAGCCAACACCAAAAGAAAGTTTTCCTTGAATTTCCTTCCCAATATTCCATCAAGGGCCTGGTTGGGTCATTGGAAGAAATTCCAGCAAGATGAAGAATCCTCTTATAAAAGTGGTTTCTCCAGTGCCTCACAGTAGCCCATTATTTCGCCTCCAGAAAGTCATCAGGCTATCTAGCTTGATTACCTAGCTTGATTTCCTGCTGGCTCTTTTGGACAGTGACCAGCACCCAGCAGGCTCACCATAAATACTTGTTAGAGTGAATGAGGATTATCTGATATGTAAGGCAACTTCAGCAAGGTCTAGACTGGAATTTCATAGTTATTGTAAAGCAATGGCAACCTCTTTAAATGAGGGTGGTTATAACTGTGGAATGAACAGGAAAATGGGAATACAAAAGGCAAACAGCATCTTTTCACTTAACTCTCATCTGGCATCTAAAGAAGTTGAACCCAAATCAGAAACATATTCATCTTTAACATCCTCAGCCAAAATAAGAGAATTGATGGACTGTGTCTTCTGTTAAGAATGACCCTTTCTTTAAGGGGCAATAGTGCACTTGGCAGTTCTTGTGTCTGCCGAACCGACATCTGTGTGGCCTTCTGCACAATTCAATGCGTGTAGAAAATCTAGTTGTGTGAAACAAGAGAACGGGGAAGAAAGACCGCAGCAGCAAAAACTTGGAGGAAAAAAGTGCTATAAATCCAAATTATGGAATTATATATGTGATTGGAGATTTGCATTATAGATCATTAACAGATTCAGTGACGGAAGATGTATTTCAGTATGAAAATAATGACTCAAAAATTTTACACAGCCAGACTACTAATGGAAATAACATTTGAAAGAGAAATGGCTACATACTCTGATCAGGGCAGACTGAAAGTAGAAAAATTTATAATGTGGGTGGCAAATTTTCAGGAAGAAAGATTGTTCTAAGAATAATCTAGGCATTCGAATCTGTAAGCATTGTTTTAATACAGAGGAGGCCAAACTAAGAAGCTACAATGGCAACTATATAACCTTTCTTGAAATTTATGGTGTGAAGCTTTCACAGTGTGAAGTTGTTTGAAAATGTTCGTCTCAGAGCCATGTATTTTTGGAAGGAAAGGAAGACTACGTAGATTTTTTTTACCTTATTGATTTGGCTGGAAATGAAAGGTGCCAATACTTTGGATGTGGACAAACTAGGCTTAAAGTGCCAAACTTAATTTTCCATCTAGCTAAAAAGGTTTTTTACTAACTTTTTAACATAATTGCGCCTTAGAAATAAGCTTCCAGTTCCTTGTGTATAAACTCACTCAGGTGCTAAGAAGATTTATTTGAAAACTTTCATACCTGTACGATTGCCACAATATCTCCAGGAATAGCATCCTGTTGAAACATACTAAATATTCTGTGACGTACCAACAGTGTAAAAAAGTAGTCTCCAACTGTTCCTGGTTGTGATGGTTGATTGTGTCAACCTGTAAGAGAAGCTTAACAAAATTGGCCTAGCAATTCTACATCTTAGGGTGTAGAAGATCCACCCTAGGGTGGCCCGTCGTCTAGATGGTATTCAAAGGGAAATGAGGGGTAGAGACAGACCTGGTCCGGTTTCTTTGGATCAGCTTTGGTTCCTTTGGAGGAGCTCCAGACCTTTGCTTGGATCCTCTGGACCTCCAGACCTTTGGCTAGACCCTTTGGAGCTCCAGACCTTTGGCTGGGTCCCCTGGATCTCCAGTGCACAGACGAACCCTCCTGCATGCTTCCACGTCTGACTTGTAGGACGCCCAAGGAAGCCAATTTGTAATCTCTTACATATTCATATATCTTGCATTTTTTTTAGTGAATACTGACTAATACACTGGTGATGTCTATGAAATAAACTCACCAGCCACGAAGCCATATTACTGACTTGGAGACAGTGGGGTGTGGAGTTCCCTCTTGGATATAATCTAAAGTTTCTTGTGAATAAAAATGAAGTTTCGCCGACTGTTGACTTTCATGAAGCTATCTTACAAATGGTTGAAGTAGAAGAATGAGTTATAGAAGACCATAGATGTTCTTGTCACACATTTCTGTTGCTGGTACAAGATGCCTGACGCACGCAATTTAAAGGAGTAAAGGGTTATTTTAGCTCACTATATCAGAGGTTTCAGTCCATGGTCAGCTGTCTCCAAGCCAGAACCCAGACGGAAGGGCATGGTAGAGAAAAGCTGCTTTTTGGTGGCTAGAAGCACAGAAACAGGGAAAGACCCAGGAAGGAAGGAGTCAGAAATGAAATAAAACCCCCAAGGTCATGTCCCCACGACCTACCCAGAAGTGCACCTCGCTAATCTCAGGGGTGTTTCTCAAGCCAAGCCAGTTGCTGAGATCACCACAATAGGGCAACATTCCAGGAACTTATTCAATGTTTAGAATAAAAAGTCTCTCCTAGGGTGTTATGTGGCTTGTATCTAGGTGCTCCCCCAAAACCTCATGCGGTCATAGGTGGAGCATTATGGAGCTGGCTGGATCTAGGGTGTGCGAATGTGGGGTACTGGATTAGTCCACTAGTTGGTTTATCGGAGTTCTGGGTGTGGGTAATGGGAAGCCCCACCCTCATGTGGGTGGCAGGTTTGTAGACTAGATGGAATAAAAGGGAAAGGGAGGCTTGCTGCTCACTTCTTGCCTCCTGGCTGTTGTGCAATGGACTACTTTTTTTATTTCTTCTGCCAGGGCCCTCTGCCATGCTGCCCTGTCTTGTGGTTTCAGCCTATGGTCAGCTGGCTCCAAATTGAGCTAAAAAAACATTTCCTCCTTTAATTTGGGGGTGTCAATATTTTGTCTCAGCAAAGAGAAAGACATAGGCAAACTTGTAGAGTCATCATCTGTGATGTAGACTTATAGGCTATACAATTTAGACCTCTTCTTGATACAAACATTTTAACCAAACTTTAGATCTATGTAAAATGTCTTGTCCTTTTACCTGAACATTACAATTTTTAAAAATATTCCTTTGTGAACAAAATGTTTTTAGGCCAGGAGGCACAGCCAACATTTCATTCATTCAAATGGTGGTTTACTTTTGGAAATCTTAATTTTCTTTTGTGCCTAAGGAAGATTATAGACTTGATCCAGAGAGGGAAGCTGACATAGAGACCATCATAGGAATGAGTGATAGGCAGATGCCTGGGCCCTTAGCTCGTTTCTCATTAGAAGCACGATTTGTGTTTTCTTTTGAGGCAGTCAGGAACTGAAATAAGCAGCTTTTCCTAAAAAACGAATGCATCTCTTGGATCTGTACATTCCCAATAGATAACTAAAAGAACAAACTGGAATTTTCATTTTGCACCTTTGTTGTCCTAAAGTTTTGGGTAAATTCCCTCAGCTGGCGTACAGGTATGTTAATCATTTAGGGAGCATCTAAAAGGTGGTAAAAACAAGGTTACTTATAGCTCCAAATTTACACAACCTCTTCCTCCTTTCAAGACTTTACAGGGGACAGTCCAGGATACCCAGAAGTCTCCAGCCATTGTCCTAAACCTGTGGCCACCTTGAATTATAGGAGAAGCAGAGCTCCACAGGACTGAAACCACCTTATTTCATGGGAACAGACCCAGACATCAGGCCATGAGGAAATCCAGAGCAACCACCCCAGGACCTGAGATCATGATCTCCTTTTCAAGTGTGCCCCCCCCCAGATGCTCAAGTTTGGCAGTTCTATCCCATTTTTATTACACTTTATTAAGCGCTGTCTTGATCTTCAAAGTAAAGTCCCTTTACCCATTTTCTCTCACTTTACAATTAAAGGTTTTTTTCCTGTAAATCCATGCTTTAGTTTTAATTTCCACTGTCATTAAAAGCAAGGACCCATGCTAGCCGGAAACAAAACCACCCCTCATTGCTTTTTAACTGGTTCTATTTTCATAGACCGAGCGGTTTGCCTGCATACCTCATTAGTAAGAGTACACACTTAGCCCACTTCTAGAAAGAGCTGTGCTCATCTCTTCCTGCTGTGCCTTATAGCTATTGACCCTACATTTCAGAAGACACAGGCAGTAACTACATTTATTTTGTCATTTTAAGTTACTTTTATGTACATTTTGATTATTTGATAATTTTGTGCACAATTAGATAATTTTGCAGGCTACACTTTTATCGTGACATGGAGCTAAAGCCTGTGACAGCATAAGGCAGGAGATCAGGGTGTGGCTGGCCAGCGGGGCAAACTGGCATGACCTGTCAATTAGAGATCCAGGCCACATGTAGAGAACAGTTTCCCAGCCCTGTACCTGGTACCAATCAGAAAGTGCGATCCTCAGTTCTTTGGGTGTGAAATCAAGCAGGCTTTTGATTGGATGGCCTACATCTGACATTAGAATGGTGAATTAAAAAAAAGATGGTGACTATTATAACCTCATGGCCACTGTGGTCTTTCCCAGCTGCCTGCTCAGTGTGCAGAGCATACTTCTCACTTTAATTGGCCCACACTCTGCAGTGCGTGTTTCTTTTCCTACCCTTAATAAATGTGAAACCTCAATCCTTTTTTGCACCTCTCTTGTCCAATTCTTTGTTCAGAACAAGAACCTGGAAAAAAAATTTCTAGAAGCACACAGCACCCCAGAACCCTGGTAATGAGCAGGCATAGGTGAGCTTCTGAGGAATGGTAGGCAGATGAAAGGGAACAAAGGGACAAGTCCTGTGAAGACAAGAGTCACAGCAGCAATGGGATTCTCTGCAGATCCATCAGGTGATGGGCAGGACACACGGCATCTCTAGCCTCACATGGTTTGCTGGCTCAAGTCTGGCTATCAGTCCATCCCAGGCTTGGTTTGCCTCAACCTCCCGTTCAGCTTCTGCCCTTACCACACTTCAACTGTGATGCAATACAGTCCTCTTGTTCCAACTTGGTGAGCCAGGAGTGGTCCTCACTGGGCTCCATTTGCCTGCCTGAACCCTGGTGGGTGTGTGGGGTTGAGAGGTGGCTTTGTCTTCCTGTCTGCAAGCAAGCAGCATCTTGAGTTAAAACCAGTTGGTTGTCTGGCACCACCCAGGCCAGCCTACAGCCCCCAGTACTCTTCTTGGCCTTTTTTTTTTCCTTTTAAAACATCAAATTTCCACTTGCTCTTTTCTATCCTAATTTCTAGGATCAAATTCCCACTTATTGCTGCCCTGACTATTGGTACACTATATTCTATTCACTCTGATGACTTCTGGAACCTCAGCATACCAGTGGAATTGATATTTTGAATTCTTTGGGCCCAGGCTCAAGCGTTCTCCTGGTCTGATCTGTTACCTGGGTAGGATGTTCCTCCCATTGCACTAGCCTAGAGCTGGTGAATTAATGTCCCCAAGAAGGAAACTGTTGGCTTCCTGAGCAGTGACCGAAAGATGCATGGACAGACCTTGATGGAGAGCATTCAGAAAGGCCAGCCTGTGAGATTTTTTTTTTTCATTGACTTGCTGCATCCAAAGAAAGTGGCCACACTTACCCAGAGCCCCAAGATTAGTGAAGGCCTATTAACATCAGCTTCAGAATCTACTTGTCAAAGACCAAATTTATGGGCCTTGATTTCTTCCATGTAACAGAGGAAGTCTCTCCCATAGTCAGCCTGTCTTGCAAATATCAAATTCCTGAGGGGCAAGATCTACTACCACCATTTCAGCTCAGAGAAGGGGACTGAGTTTGGTGATGTAAGCTGCAGTTTCCTTTTACCCGGCAGATCTAGGATACGAAGCTCAGTATTTACTTGGAGACACCAGCATCTCCCCATGACCCCAAAGCACTCAGCATCTCCCCATGACCCCAAAGCACTCTACACAGGAAATATGTAACAGGTTAGATGGGTTCTCAGAGAAAGGAAGTACTAGCAGAAAACAAGTCTATGTCAAGAGGATCTTTATATAGCAGGTCTTTCCTCCAAATGGGTCTTTTAGTCACTGAAACCAACCAAGAAAGTTGATGGTATTTATAGCCACCTTAAAGTCGACGACTCCAGAGCCTAGATTTCCCCCACAGGTTGAAGCAGAGATGAGGTTTTCACACAGGGCAGCCCGATTTCAAGGCAAGCATGGCAGGCTCTATTTAGCAGTCCCCCTTAGACGTCCATCAAGGACTCAGTTGAACATAGGAGTTACTCCAGAAGTCCAATCACCACCTCTGTAGGACACCTCGAGATCTAAGACCCTGTTCACCACGTTAATGAAGTTGTAATGGGCCTTCGTCTTTCTGCAGGTTCTGTGGGAGACCCTTCCCCTACTTACAGGAAAAGCTGCACACACCAGACCCTCAAATGACTCACTCTGGGGCCCTTCACCAGATTTTGGGTGGTTCACATACATCACAATGGGGACCCATTTTTGCCATTACTGACTTTCTCTTGTAAGGCCATTTTCACAGGGAAAAAGCCCCAAGGCATTGTAGCATCTTAAGCCATCCAGTTTTAGATTAAGCACAACTTTCCCAAAAGTCTCAGAGCAGCATATGAAGAAAACACATGCATAAGTCAGGTTCCTTCAGGACTTTTTAATAAATATTTCAGATATAATTTAGATCTAACAGTACAGTCAGCCTGAGAGTAGCATTTTACTAACATCACAACTTATTTCGCTATGAGTAGATTACGTTAAAACCCTGGTTATGGAGTTTTTATGAAAGTTATGGAAAATTAGGAGCTGTATACCACCATTATAATCAGTCAGCATTTGTGTTTTAATCTAATTGTATAAATTCAGTTATAATTGGTATATTTATCTCTATATTACGATTTTCAACTAAGCCTTTTTCTACCCCTAGACTGGAGAATATTCTACCTAGCGGCAGTACTATGGTTTATTCAATAAAAGCATGGTTAAATATTTAGTATCTTAGTATTTTTCTAAGGTCTTTATATATCTTAAATAGCTCCCTGCTTACCCCGTAAGTTGTCTTTTTAGACTCAGTTGTTGGAAGTTACTGAACCAAATGAACAATCTTGTGGGATGTTGGTACTGGTAGGCTGCTGCCTCTCAGAAGTGTGCCGTCTACTTAGGTCAACAACCAAGTGTGGTAAGACCAATTGCAGGATGCCCCACCAATGGGATATATGAGCAAGTTGAGTAAGGCACCAAACCTCACTTTAATTTGCAATCTATTCCCACGCAGTTCTGTTTACTTGTTGGTTGTACGATGTACAATGGGTGGTCCAAAACCTATTAAGGCTATCTTTTTATTGAGCTATTACCCACACTGTGAGATGATTTACACCCCTGGGTCAACTACACAATTTAGTGATGTCTGGTATGTTTGGAAGGTTGTAAAAACCATGACCCCTATTCGAATTCCAGGATCTCTTGATCTATCTTCAAGTCAATTGACTTTTTAAGTTCGCCGCTTCTGCCTATTTAAATCTGCCATTTCTTCTCTGGTGAAGTTTATGTTATTACTTTTCATCTTGAGAATTTTTATTTGGTTGTCTTTATAATCTAACAGTCTATTTGGCAAGATACCCTTTTCTCACTTTAAGTTTTTGGAACATAGTTAATTTTTGAAAATCTTAACCGATTTAATGTCTGTATAGTAAGTCCAAAAATCCAAACTCAGATACATTGGGTTTTTTTTGTTTTGTTTTGTTTTTTTTTGCATTTGGATCCAGATTTTCATATCTGTTAGAGAGCAGACATAGGCAACTCTGGGCATCGGATTCTCCCCAGGGTTGCTTTGTCTATTTAAACTCTTCTGAATTCTATGAAGTCTGTACTAGTGCTCATGTGTGACCAATGAAGCCCATTCACTTGGCTAGATAGTCAGCTGTCGAGGCAAAGATTTCCTTAAATGCCTAGAACCACTAAGCCTCAGCCTTTACCGAGGGGCTCCGCGCATGTCTAACTGGGCCCTTCACACTAGTGAGGCAGTTTAAAACTGCCTTAGCCTTCATTTCCTGCTTGCTCCGAGTTTCAAGGTCAGCCAGAGGTTAGAACTCTGGGTGGTCTCAGATCTTTCCTTTAACACACAGAGCCCTAATGTGCACGTGTGGTCATCCAGATTCCTAGGCATACACTGGAGCTTGCCAGTCCCTGTAGACATGTCACTTCCAGCCTTAGCTTGTCATCTGTCCCAGATATCACCCACCACCCTCAAGGCGTTGCAACGTTAAACAACCACCCCATGGAAAGACTTTTTACACTAGAGACTTGAACACGTCAAAGACAGTCTTGTGAATGTTGTCTTCCAGTGAAGCCACCAGACAGGTCAAATAATTGACAATTCTCCAGCAAAGGAGCCCTGCAGGAGCTCTGGTCCTGTCCCCAGGGGTGGCTTTCAGGCTGACTGAAAGGTAACAGTTTAAGGCTTTTTTAAAGAGATCCTTCCTCTGCTGCTTCTATCCAATCATTTTGTGGCTTTCAGACGACCAGTTGTAATTAAAGATATTGACCCACTGTAGCCTTCCTATGACCACAGGGGAAGCTAGGTGTGACTCGGGGCTCTTCCCATCGCCTGACAGTTGTTCTCTAGGTTCTTGTGCAGTGAAGTGGGAGCATGGCCGAGTCTGGCCACACTGTGGAGAAAGTGATGTAGATCAGTAGCCAGCTACAAACTACATGTCATCAGTCCATCAGCGTGCTTTGCGGCTATAGGCCAATATACATTCTCCCCCACTGAGAAATCTTAAGGATATAAAATCCCAACTGAACTAAATAGCATGATTAGTGATATGGTTGACTTATATTCCGGTACAAGTTCTGTATGTCAATCTCTGACACAAAAGCTTTAGGTGTAACACCTTCTGGCGGCACCATTATGTACTGTTTCCAGGTCTGGCCACAACCTACCTAAAGATAGTCTGTTTCTAAAGACCTTGGAAAATACATTGCAGAGAGGTAGCTTGCCTCTAAATCAGTGACAGTAACTGAGTTACTCTAGGTAAGAGTTTGAGCTCCTATTGTCACACTAACATGAGTAAAACACTTGTGATAAGCCATTGAGAATTTAGAAGTATTGTAACTAAGATATAGCCCTATCCTGTGATACCAGAGTGTATATATGCTGTGCTGTTTCCCACTGTCTCCAGTACACGCAAATTAACGTCCATAGCTGTATCCTACAGCTGTCAAAGTTTCAGGGAAAATACCTCCTCTCACCTCCAGAAGGGTGATAAACACATTCCTGTACTTTAGTCTCTGATCTTATTTTTACACATTTTAATACAGCATTCTATTCTGCAGCATCATTTGAGAAAAAGATACTAAGCCCACTTTACAACCGCCTTAGCTGCGATCACATGTGGGGGTAACTCCTATCACCCTATTGATTTAAAAAAGTGCTTTCTAGATTACCCATTTTTAAGATTGTGAGGTTGAAGTCATTACAATAATGGTATCAGAATAGGGCTTGTCCCTTCAACTAATTTTTAGCATTAGTCTTCGTGGTTGGATTAACCTACAGAACTTCACAGGGTTTTCCTACTCATTAGTTTGGGACCTTGCATATTTTAATGCCATTTGATAACAAAGTGAGGTTCAACTAAAATGAAAGTATCTTCAAAGGTGCTCAGGAGTTTCAGGGATTAGGAAATTTAAGGGTCACATGGTAAGAAGCTGAGATGGGTGTTAAACTGGGCCTGGTTTCCCAACCTTCACACACCTTCCCATAAAAGTACTTGCTGTCACTTCCTTTAGAGAAGTAAGACATGGTTGGGAGAAGATTGTTTTGCTAAACTGGCCCATTTACCTTCTCTCTGATCCTAGCAGGTTTACAGAATCCACCAGATCATGTAGTATTCCAGACTGCTGTGCTCGCTTATTCTCCCCTTCATATTCCAAAAAAATTATCCTTACCATTCCACAGAGCAGTCATACCTCTTCAAAAGTAGAGAACCAATAGGGTTCTAGGAACCTTGTGCTGCTTGCTTATTAAAGTCCCACCACCACCTGCTAACTTCAGTAACTTCCAGGAAATCAGTCAGGGACAGGAACACATTGGCAAGAATTCTAGGATTCTTCGTCTATTTAACTCATTAGTTGGGGGGGAGGGAGACCATGACCCAGCATTTGAGTGGGGCTAGAGGTGTTCCTAAGAGACCTCCAAGTCAACTCCAGGGCACTGAATTCTGGAATAACCTCCATATTTCAGAAGCATACATGGCTGGTGGGCAGAGGCCCTGACCCCTAGGTACTAGTGTCCTTGCTCCCCAAGGCTTGGTGAGCAAATATGTGTATAGTGTGGATTGGGTAATGGACATGTGAGCTAAGCCCATCATGCTTTGGGAACTCCAGGCCATGTCCCATATATCTCATGCCTCAGAATCCCGGCCAATATTCACTGGGGTTGACAGGGCCAGCAGGTGGCCAGCTGCAGCATCTACTCATCTTCTGGGAATCAGGGTGGGAGACCTTGAACACTGGTTTGAGGTCAGATTTCCTTTCTGTGGCGTTTCCCAGAAATGTGCTTGCCAAAAGGGTGGCAAAGCGACAAGCTGTACACTATATTCTTTTTAAGCAAGAATTACACTGCATGTAGCTCAAAAACTAGCTTTCTCTTAAGAAATCTTTTATTGATCATGTTGGCAAAACATTTTGTTGAAGACTGAGGAATCAGTCCTTAGCAACCAGCACACTACCAGCAACCGGGCAGAGATTCTAATCTTAGGATTTGGCACCGGCTGCGAGTGCGATCCACGCCTAGTAGAAAGGAGCTGGGAAACATGGCCGGAGGATATTCTGAATACTGGAAAGGACTATGTAAAGCTCTGGACCCCACTCGTGATTAATGCTTCTGGTTTCGGGTAGAGGGGTAGCCATATATGCGCCTCTTCCCCGTCTTATCCTGTTCAAGAAGGAGCAGGAAGTTATGTATTCTGAGACAGTCATCAAGTCAGATAATATTGCCTTCAAGAAGGCCCTCTGGACAGTCACCTGTCGGCTATATTAGTTGTAATATGTCGAGCTGATTTGAGTAATACACACCTAGCGGATTAGTAAAGTTTTGTGTTTGTAGGTAACTGACACGTAGGCAAAAAGAGGAAAGATCCACCTAAGATGTGGGTGGCACCAACCAGTAGGCTTGTAGCCTAGAGGGAATACAAAGGAAAAGAGAAAAGTCTTTTTTCTTTGGAGGAGCTCCAGTCTTCACCATTACTTTTGAATACTGGTCTCCAGTTGCTTTAGGCTTTCAGCAGATTTCTGCCTTCCAACACACTCTGGCTTTCCAACACAGATTTGCATTCACATTCCAGTTCCAGACGGGCATAGTATCTCAAGTGTTTCCTGAACGAAAATCTCTATTTTTGTGAGGTCAAAATTGCCAAAACTCAAGCACAAGCCCTTATTACTGGATTGGCTGAATTACAGCATATATAACGCACAGTCTCACAGTGTAACTGAACGGAAAGTGAGGGTGCTGATTGGAAGAGAATGGGTTCCCATTAGTCAGGATGGAGATGTCTGGGAGGAATAGGAGGCAGCTAGGGTCATTGAACTGCTAAATTCTGATGAGATTGTCAGAGGAAGAGACTTCCCCAGCCTCAGCGGCCAGAGGCATTCCCACCCCACCCTCTGTGGTGTTGGCCTCTCCTCCTATGCCTGAGAAAATGAATCCTGTGTCGCCTGATGCAGTCACCAACACTCCTCAGGACCGGCTCTCACCACTGACTTTCATCTTTCCAGATGAGAGCCTGTCTAGACCCACGGTGTTGGCCGATTAGTTATGGGGTTTCCAAAAGTGAAATAGATAGGAAGCCTAAGTTTTACTGGATTTACATAAGCAGAAAAATTTTAGGATAAATGAGTAAAAACCTGCCTCTCATTGTAGGCATAGAATCATCACAGCCCCTCAAGTCAATTCCCAGACTTAAGCCAATTTATAGACCCAGAACTTCTTGAAGGCGGGGGAGGCTGAGTGCCCTTGAAGGGTGTGTCCTGGTGTACTACCAAACGCTGTACTGCAGTCTTTCTCCCATCCTTCCCCAAAGGGATCTAAAGGCCCTTTAGCAGAGTAACTGCACATCGGGAAAGAAATCAGACATTTGAGGTTATTGGACCCTTGTTCTGACCTAACAGTAATTTGAGGAGATTCAAATGTCATTGTGGCCCACCAGTAAGAGTAGGGTGCTATGGAGGTCAGGTGATCAATGGAATTTCAGCCAACGTCCTACTCACAGGGGTCCGGGATCTCCTTAAATCCAATGTGTGGTCATTTCCCCAGTTCCAGAATGTATAATTAGGATGTATACTTAGTTCTTGGCAAAATCCCCATATTGGTTCCCTAAGTGTAGTGTGAGGTCTATTATGGTGGGAAAGGCCAAGTAGGAGCCATTCGATTTGCTTCTATCTGGGAAAATAGTAAATCAAAGACAATATTACAACTCTGGGGGGAATTACAGAGATCCATGCCACCAAGGACTTGAAAGATGCAGGGATAGCAATTGTCACTACATTCTTATTTTGAGTGTGCAGATGAATGGACCTTGTAGAATGACAGTGGACAGTCATAAGTGGCGAGTTCAATTGCACCTGCTATAACTACATGTGGCTTCCTTGCTTGAGCAGATTAAACACATCTCCTGGCATTTGGTATGCAGCTATTGATTTAGTAAATGCTCTTTTATTCATACCTGTCCTTAAGACCTACTAGAAGCAATCTGCCTTCAGTAGGCAAGACAAGGAGGCCTGTGTTACTACACATCATTCATGGAGATCTTAGTCTTTCTTGCAAGCTGTCATACTGGTCCTATCATCATGATAGGTCCTGATATTATGCTGATTGGACTAAGTGAATGGGAGGTAGCATCTATCCTGAACCTGTAAGGTAAACATTTGTATCTCAAGATGGGAAATAGAAACTAAAATTCAAGGTCCCTCTAACCTCAGTGAGGTGTGAAGGATAAATTATTGCATCTGACTCCTCTTACAACCAAAAGATCTGGGTCCATTTGAATTTTGGAGTCAACACATTCTTCTCTTGGGTGTGGTACTCTGGCCCACTTACCAAGTGTCTCAGAAAGTTGCCAGTTTTGAGAGGGTCCAGAACAAAAGGTGGCTTTACAATATGTTCAGGCTGCTGCATAGGCCTCTTTGCCACTAGGACTGCATGATCCTGCAGATCCAATGGCACTTGATGTGTCACATGGCAGATACAGATGCTCCTTGGAGCCCCTGGCAAGAACCAATAGGTGAGTCCATCAGAAGCCTACAGGATTTTAGAGCATGGCTCTGGCACCACCTGCAGATGACTACTCTTCCTTTTAGAAACAGCTCCCGGCCTGCTACTAGGTCCTAGCGGAAGCCGAATGCTTAACTATTAGACAGCAGGTTACCATGTGAGCCGAGCTGCCCACAATGGACCAGGTGCTACCTGACTTAAGTCAAAGTTGGGTGTGCACAGCAACGGTCCCTCAGATAGAAGGGGTGTATATGTGATTGGGCCCAAGCAGATCCAGAAGGTCCAAGTTAGTTACATGAAGAAGTTGCCCAAGCACCTGTGGTTCTTACTCCAGTTATGTTGCCTTCTGCCCCGCTGTGTGCACCGATGGCCTCAATAGGGCAATACCCTAAGAATTTGATAAAAAGATTAGGGCCACATTTGCAGATAGTTGTGCATGTTATACGGACACCATCCAAAAAGTAAACAGCTGGAGCACTACAGCCCCTTTTCCAGGACATCCCTGAATGACGGCTTCTGTGGGACGAACTTTGGGCAGTGCACCTGGTCAGACCTTTGAAGGAAAAATGGCCAGATGTGCAACTATGTACCAATTCATGGGCTGTGGCCAGTGGCCCGGCAGATGGTCAGGGACTTGGAAAGAACACGACTGGAGAATTGGTGACAAAGATTTGGGCAAGAGGTGGATAGACAATGAGCAGAGAGTATAAAAATATTCTTGTCCCCCGCAGTTGCCCAGTGGGCTCATGAAAAAGTGGCCATGGTGGCAGAGATGGAGGCTACATGTGGACTCCCACTCACTGAGAGTGGGCTACAACCACTGCTGAATGCCTGGTCTACCAGAAGCCAACCAAGTTCCTGGTACAGCACCAATTCTCTAGGGTAACTGGCCTGCGGCCTGGTGGCATGTTGATTATATTGGACTACTTCCAACAGGGAAAAGACAGCACTTTGTCCCAGCTGGAACAGATACTTGTTTTGGGTATGGATTTGCTTCCCTGCATGTTATGCTTTCTCCTATGATTACCATCCATGGACTTATAGAAATGTCTTGTCCCCCGCATCAAGGCATTCTACACAGCATTGCTTCTAAGGGATGTACTTCACAGGTAAAGAAGAATGGCAGTGGGCTTGTGTTCATGGACTTCACAGGTCTTGCCATGCTTACCACCATCCAGAAGCAGCTGGATAGAAAAGGTGAAATCACCTTTTGAAGATACGGTTACAGCACCAGCTAGATGGAAGAAATCTTACAAGACTGGGGGGCAAGGTTTTCTAGAAGGCGGCATATGCTTTGAAGCAGTGTCCACTAATTGGTACCCTTTCTCCCATAGCCAGGATTTATGGGCCCAGGTATCAAGGGATGGAGGTGGGAATGGTATCACTCACCATTCACTCTAGTGACCCTCTAGCAAAATTTCTGCTTCTTGTTCTTGTAACCTTATGCTCTTCTGGACTAGCAGTCTTAGTTCGAGAGAAAAGCAGGCTTGTACCAGAAGAAACGATTCCAGTTCTCATTTATGCTCCCCATGCCTCCTAATGAGTGGAAAAAAAGTTATCAAGAGTGATCCAGAGTACGAAGGGGGAGATTGGACTACTACTCCACAATGGAGATAAGGAAAAATATCTGGAGTGCAGGAAATCCCTTAGGGCATCTCCTACTATTACTGCACTCTGTTATTAAGGTCAATAAGAAACAATAACCCAATCAGGCAGGATGACAGGCGAGTCAGACTCCTCACCAGGAAGGGATCCAGGACCTGCCAAGATGCTTGCAGAAGGTAGTTCTAAATACCAGTTATGACTACGTGACCCATTACAGAAATGAGGATAGTAATTGTTCTTTCCTATTTTGTTAATATGTTTGTGCATATATACACATATTAAGCAGGTATCTTATTTTCTTTTGTACTATAGTGTTGATAGACTTTATACTGGTTAAGTATTTTTAAGCCTGTGAAGGTTTAAGTGATGACTGTTAGAGCGAACATCAAGAGAAAACCTTTGCCTTCTGCTCCTGTTGTACCGGGATAGTTGTATTGTGTAAGGTGTAATTATAGACCTACTTTGTACCTGGAGACCAAGAATTGTTTAAGGAAATGTGTCTGGCTGTCAAGTTGACACAAGGGGTGGATTGTGAGAGTTAGTCGTATCAACTTCAATAAAAGCCTAGTGAATTAGTTTAGCACAGTCCTGGGTGTGTCTGGATGACTGACTCCCCCCAAAGAGGAAAACCCACCCCGAGTGTGGGTGGAACCAACTTGTAGGCTTCTGGCCTGGATGGAATAAAAGGAGAAAGGAGGAGGAAGTCTTGCATTTCTCCTTCAGAGGCACTCCAGTTTTTGCCATTGCCTTTAGGCATCAATCCCCAGGCTTCCAACACAGGCCCTTGGGCTTCCCGATACGGATTAACACGGGACTGCAGGTAGCTCCGGGTCTTTGATTTTTGCCTGGCTCCTCCAGCTCTCCAGTGCACAGACAGCCTCCTTTTGCATTCTTCTATACCCAACTGCGCAGGCAGGCAGCCATTGTGAATCCTTTACATATCATGTATTAAATCTGTTCCTAATTGATACAATGGATGAGCAAGGGGCTAAGAACCATTTGCCTCCAAGTTATAATCCCTCATACTTCTCAAACATAAGCCAATTTAGACCTGAACACACTGACCGATGAAATGGCCAGGGCCCCAGAAGTTACACCTGGTCCTTCTACAGAGACCTCTCTGGGCATGTGATAGAAATACCCAATCATCCAGCTTTTTTAATAACAAGGCCCAAGCTGACAATCCGCACACCTGGGGATGAGAAACCTCATCCTGGGCATATAATTGGCCTCGGTATACAAAGCAGTCTATACACTGGCCTCCTGGATGGAGGGCTAGATAAGTGCCGTCATGGGGAATGCGAAGTGATAAGCCTTTGAAACTATTCATCCCTGAAGTGAATCAAATGCTACATTTTGGAGTAAGGGGTATGTCATGTATCTGTGGCAACTTCAAGAATTTTAAAGTTTTCAGATGTGTGCTTTCCATAGAGTTCTGGTTTTTTTTTTTTTTTTTTTTTTGGTACCGGGAATCGAACTCATGGCCTCATGCTTGCGAGGCAAACACTCTAACCACTGAGCTAAATCCCCGGCCCCTAGAGTTCTGTTTAATTCATCTTTCTGGCCTGCATGAACTTGGAGGGATCAGTTGAACTATTACAAGCTCTTATTTGATTGATTAATAGCTGTAGTTGCTGCTGCCATAGAAGCAGCCATCTGGGTTAGAGCTGATTAAGACCTCAGCTATGGTATGTAGCCATGGAAAAGGTGAATGGGCTCCATTCCATTCCAGTTACAAAAGATGATCAGAGCAGCGTGAATTCATGTGAAATTGTTATATATACATTTAGAGATTTGCCCCAGGGCTGTATTAAGTCTGTCACGATATATTCAGAAACTCTGGGTCGTGGCGAGATCTCAACACATTCATCCATTAGAAACAGTCATGATCACACACCGTGAGTCAGGGATACAGCCCACCGTTTCATGAAGTACATGTACTCCGGAGGAGTTATGACCTATAAAGATCAGGGATCTGTGCCTTCAGGAAAGAGCTTAGAGGTCCAGAGTTGAACAGAATGTGATTACCCCTCCAGACTAAGACGAATTAGAGACAGTAAGAAGGCAGCAAAGGAAACAATGCCTGCTAGGCATCCACGTTCTAGGAACACACAAGTCTAACCAATACCACTTCAGCCTATACACGTACACCCAAATTAGGGCCGGACTCTCTAGTAGAGCTACACTGCAATCACCCCTTCGCTTTGGGCCACACAATCTCGTGAAGTTACGGACATGTCCATTGCCTTATGGTTCCACAGGTGTGGGCAATGCACATGTTCATACTCGAATTGTATAATTATGTGCAGTTATTTGTATGTAATCATAAAGCTGTTAAAAGAAAATAAGTCATGAGCTCAAGAAGGATCAGTAGGTTGGGCAAAGATGCAGGATGGAATTTTTCAGCGAGAATCACAATGCAGTCCCCCGCCGGGGTTCAAATAACAAGGCCACACCAACTGCAGCAGACAATTAAGTCTTCTAAGATTATGTACCAAAGCCAGTTAGAGCCACTAGATCAAATTTGGCCAGACTTGGCAGCAATTAGAACTGAAGCTAACACAGGGTGCAACGTACCATAAACAGGTGTCTCAGGGCCCCATTGCACCCATATTTATTTTCCCATAATCCCCTCTTTGATTCACACCTATGGATGAGGGTAGGCTGTTATAGCCACCAGAAGGAAGAAAAGTAGAGATTTTATTTACAACATGGATTTGTTCAGCATGGGTGTGTGGTGGATTTAATGTGGTCAGCTTGAGCCAGAACGCCCAGCTGGACTGAGTTGGTGTGATGCTGGAGTAGAGGATCCACCTGAAGGTTGTTGCTGATGCAACACAAGACAGTGGGAGCCGGAGCTAGTTGGTGAGCTGTTTCCCAGGAGAAGCTCTGCTGTGGCTGGTTCTCCCAAAAGGAACTCGGCTGTCCTTATTGAGGAAGGAGCTCGGGGCCTTGCTGTCATTGAGGATGGCTGCTGTTGCTTCTGGAGCTCTGGTTGTCATCTCTGCTTCGAGCATCGTGTCCTGGTTCCAGGGAAGATTTCTTCAGTCATGTGCAGACACAGATGTACGTGGGACAGTGCTGTGGGCTCCCAACCCTCAACTGGATCTTTCGGGTCTCCAGTGCCTAGATGGACATTTGGCACTTCCTCCATTTTGCTTGTGGGTGAATATTGTAATCTATAAATGTCCTCTATTAAATCTGCTCTTACCCACCATTGGTTCTAGAAAAATCTAAGACAATGGTTAAGATCAAGTGAATGAAGGCTCTACAGTATATTCAGGAGGGCTTGGAAAGACCTCAACCAAGGGGCATTTTTTCCAGTAGAGGACTTTGAGCAATACAGATTGGAAGGAAGGAGAAGTACTGTGAAGATGTACAGCCTTCTGGGCAGCTGTAAGTGGCTTGGATGGCTGGCCAGGGACTTTGACAGAAGAGGCTAGAAGAGCACAACTAGTCTGCTGTAGATGCATTTGGAAGAACATTTTTTGGGAGTAGACCCACAGTGCAGACTTATGTGACACTGGATTGCCTAGCAGAATGCAGTCAACCCAGTAGATGAAGCAACAAGCTGGTAGCAGCCTAATCACTGGTCCTTCAGAACTCCCACGATGACCAAATACATGAATTAGGCACAGTAGCAGAGGTGTGTCTCTGTAAGGCCACAAAACCATGATTCCCACATACTAACATCAATATAGATACCATCATCTATAACTATCCACCACCAGTGAGCTTCTGGTATAGTACTGCCCTTTGAGGAGGTCAGCTACCTCCCACCAGGCTGGCCCCCTTCTTCCATCCAAGAAGGGTAGCAGTCAATTCTTATAGGTGCAGACACACGTCTTGAGCATGAGTTCGACCATACTGCTCGAAGACCCCAGTCAACGCTCATCTCCAGGGCCCTGTAAGTGACTGTTTACAGGCAGAGAATGCCCACAATATGACTCCGACCAGAGACTTAGAGAGTAACAGTATGGAAAAGTGCCTATGACAATCTTAGGGTACTGGAATGACAAAGTTGAAAGCACTACTCTGCACGAATGGCAAAGTATCCCCCAAAATGTGTTGCAAGCATACAGACTTCTATACAGGCACATACCCCCCCACACAAGAAAGGTCTCTCAGACCTGGGAACTAAGGACACAGGAGAAATTAGAACTGAAGTAACGCGATGAGCCTGTTAACTTTTCTCTGAACTTTGCTCAGTATGAGGGGCCCACTGGGAAGCTGGAGCACACCCCCCCCAGCAGGTGTGAAAAAGCAGACCCACAAGTTGCCAAAGGCGGTCTGACCGGTACAGAGGCATGCCAGATGGCGCTCCCTTTGAGAAAGACCCCGGTACGAATGGCGAGTGTAATCATCTAGCTCTGGCTGCAATTTTGGAAGCCACTACAGCACTTGAAGAGAGACTCTCCTCTCTCAATCGGTCAATCCTGAGAAGGTTCACAAAAGCTGGAGTGGGCCTGCCCAACTGTCCTTCAAGGTGGGAAACTCAAATATTTGGGTTCACACGTCCCCGTGGTCTGAGCTACTTCCCACACAATTCGCGCTTTCTTCTCTCCTTTAACAGGTGTCAGAATAAGTTTGTCATTCGAAGGCTTTTCCTGGATATTTATTATCTGTCCCTCCACCTCTTTAGTGTCCAACAATTAACTCCAGTCCATCTCTATACTTCTAATCCCAAAGACTCAGCCAAACCTTTGGGTGTGTCTAGGACCTTAGAGAGTAGGAAGTACAAGCTCAGCTTTCAAATATATGTATTTTGAGATAGTTACTTTCCCCGCCTTACATAAAAAAGGCAAATCTCCAAACCCTACAGATTCAAATCGGTGTAAAAGTTATACCCCTTAGTAGCTATAAAAGCAAGGTAACCAGCGCTTGAAAATGTTGCTCTTTTGCTTAGGATTACAGCACAAACCTGTGTCAGTAGCTGTGGGGTGTCATGAATTATGCTGGACATCCCTGCCACCTGCCTTGCCTCACTGAAGCCAGCCTGGGGGGACAGATCCACCTAGACTGCTGGAGTCATCTTCCCAGGAAGGGCACCACAGGTTCACCTTTGTAGAACTCCCTGTGTCACACGGCACACAGGCCCAAGGAGATCAAACTGCATCTTCTCCTGGGTACCACAACACTGAGTGTCCAGCAACGAACTAAATGCAGGGACTCTATCTCTTCTAGCGAGCTGGATATCAGAGAGCTCCTGCAGATCATGGTCACAGTCACCCAAATTCGCAGAAACCAATGGAGAAGCATTTATAGCAGGTTTTGGTAACAGGGCAACATCTTTGAGGACGTCAATACTTGTAAGTTGTCCCAGACTAAAGTCGATACATGACTGGAAAGCATATTGTTTTGCCAACGTCACGCTATAGGACAGCACAGTGGTTTAATATGCTGCATGACCTGGGACCCAATTTATGCGCCCAGTGTTCGGATATTTGAATAGAAACCAGGGCTGAGCTAGGAAGGTAGAGAACTTCTTCCAGCTTTTACCTTATATGACATTTTGACTAGGGGAGGTAAGGAAGCCACTGACCTGGGGCAAAGATTGGGAGTAAAAGTGTGTTTATGTTGAATATTATATGAGTGGGCATTCATTGGAAACAATATTTTGCCTCAATAGTCTAAAAGGGTGAAAAATAAGGATTAGAGTAGAATAGAGCCTTAACACCATTTCCAACGTCTGGAAGCTTAGTGGCTATAAAAGCAAGGTATCCTCCGTATTCTAACTTAGACTAATCGGCACCTGCCAGGAACATCATGGCAGAAGGGCGTGGTGGGGCAAAAATGTTTAACCACATTCAGGAAGCAGAGCAGGGAGACCATGCCAGAGACCACATGCAGCACCCAAGGTCACTCCTCCATAACACACCCAGGCACACCTTGCACTAATCCCTTGCACTTGCAGATCAATTTGACACAATTAATACAAACAGTCACATACATAGTATTTGAAATCAGATATCATAATGCCTCTAGCCATGTTCTTTTTGCTTAGGATTTCCTTGGCTATTCGGTTTAAAACAGATCACTTATTCTTTTTACTAATAAAAAAAGCCACTTGACAATCATGCACGTAACATCAGTGGTTCAAGCCACCTGGCAGCAAGACATGACTTACAGTCCTATTTTGAACACATTAATTCTAAACCTCTATCATGGGCAGAGTTCACTGGATCTGGTGAGAAGGAGTGGGAAGCTTTTCTGGCTGTTCTAAAAAGGCATCAACATGCCAGACGGTGAGGGAAACCACTGGTAACATTCAGTGTGAGAATTTTAATGTCAGTCATCTGATGCATTCGGGACAGCTCTGAGGTAAAGTGCAAAATATTATCTCTTGCCCCCACTACTATTAAGAAAGAACTATGAAATTCAGTAAGTATTTTGTTGGGAGACAGGATACACCACACTTCGAAACCTTGCTCCAACACATTCATCAAGCTATGTCAGGTTTTAACTGTGGCCAAAGAAAGGCGATACCTTTAGGATATTGAAGCTACTTTTGCCACTTTGTCCATCTAACAAGTTTAATGATACCACAGGCTACCTTTGGTAAAAAATGGGAAATAAGTACAGTATTAGATAGCTAGTTAGTCGTTAGCCAGGCCACGGGACAAAGGGGCCCAGAGTAGCATTGCTTTGCCAGTTACAGTTAAGACCTCAAGGTATGATACACGTTTATCATTTATTTGGTCTTGGCCTCAAAAGGCCTCTACTAGAGCAAGGCACACATTCTTGGCTACCTTAGCCTACGGCCCAGTGACAGCAGAAAGGAGTTTTCTTTAAAGACCCTCCCAGTCTAGAGCAGAGACCCCCGACTTACTTCAGAACCTCTTACATTGTAAATTTAAGTTTCTTATGTGATTAAGACCCGCCAAGGGAACACTGGCCATCTGAAAAAGCTGAGGCAGGTATTTTGTAGCAGTGACAAAGTACCTGCTAAGAAACATGCCAATAGGAATATACACCATGTAGATAAAATAATTGCCATAGTTTCCTGCATCCCAGAGCAACCCCTGTGCATGAAGAGAGCCAGACTCCCACTCAGAGCAGATTCCTTTGTCGCACTGCCCACTTTCTTGAACGTGTAATTTATCTGCATTTCTTTATATAAGACTCTCCTGTGTTCATTTTCCTCAAGATGGGTCTCTAGAAGTAAAAGTTCGTTCAAAAGATGTAGAGATTACATGTCAAGTGCAGATATCTAGCCCTTTCATGCCTTTGGATCATGAAAACTTTTACTCTACCGCCCTCACTAGCACTTGTGTGCAGTTAGTAGCAAACCACATCACTAGCAAGATCTGATTTACCCCCATGTTCTGAAAAGCTAATATTTGAAAGGGACACCGGGGTGGTCCATGCAAGTCTGCATTATTGAATTAGCATTTCAACACCAGTACTAGCAACTGGTAGCTCCTCCATAAGAAATACCCGACGAGCTTTATGAAACCTTCTCAGGGCTTCGGAGGATGATAAAGGGCTAGATTTATTCATTGCTCCCAGCTCCCATCACGGTTTATCCCAAAATGCTAACTCCCCCTCACGTTTCTAATTTGTTTTAGCATGAATGTCCAGTGGAGGAAGCTTGAATGATTCGGGACCAGCTCAGTAGATCCAGAAATTCACACCTTAACAAAGGACATTCTTATTTCCACATAGTATTGATGTGGCTCTCGATGAGCCTTTCAACATGCCTGCCAACATGTGGCCACTGGCTTTAAAGCTGGATGGCACTCTGTTTCATGCTTTTCTGCAGGGTTTTTGATCTTTGCTTCTAACAGCACAAGTGCCAGAACCCTTCCAATCCCTTAGCCAATGGCGGTTTTGCCATTTGATGTCTCCAACTTGCTTTAGAGTATGTTAACCCAGTGCCACGGCACCTGACCAACTTCAGTGAAGTTATTCCTGCTTGCAGTATGGCCTCAAGATTGCTAGAGCTTGGATGCCTTTTGGGTTTTAGCTCACTTTGTCCATGTCTAACTTTGCAGTAATAGAATGTTCAGCTTTGGAGGCAATAGGAACTTTTATTACTTCGCTATGGAAATTGACACTTCCACACAGTCATTGCCTCAGACTCCCCAAGTGAGTTCATATATAGCAGGTTCGGTTGTGTACTAGGGTAGGAGGCAAAGTCTCCATTGGGGATCCAGGCTTCAAGATCTGGGACTAGCTCCCTGCCCACAGGGAGGGGAGGATTATGTTAGATTATGCAGACGATGCAGTGCTGATCAGAAGAAGACATTGGCATCATCTCCTAGGAAAAGCTCTGAATAATCTTGGAGACCACCCACCTCATCGAGTGAGACCTACTCCCATGGCAGCTTGAATTCAGATGGAGACCACAGCAAGTTCAAATGTATGAACATCCGAATATATTCCTCATTCTGGGAAATACAAGATGATCAGGTGGTAGAACTAGAATATGCTTTGGGGTCTAACTTGTTTTTAAAATCCCAGTTGCCCTTTGTCATCATGGATGATATGAAGTAAATTTGAGTACAATACTCATTCCTCTACTCCATCTAGGTTCCACTTCCCAAAGCACAGTTCTGTCCAGCTAGACTGCCACTAATACACTACGTTATAGGATTTTGTCAACCAGCCACCCAATCATGATTCCTATAATGTCCACAATTACAGTTCTACTCAAGAGTTTGACAGAGCAATTATTGCCTTTCATAGGTCAAGTGCTCACGGGAGAAGAGTAATGGATTTCTATGTTTGAGACCAGCACACCAACCACACACATCCGAAAAGCTGGATGACATCACATCATTCCCACCCCCCACCCCTCAAGAAGGCTTGAGATAGCCTTCAATTCCAGATACAGGCCTTTTCTGTCATCTACCCCACACATATGCTTCCTAGCAACCGAGAGTTGTCTATAGTATTCAGAACAGGGAAGAGTCACGCAAACTTCTTGCCTACCTTGAATGTTAGGGCAATTATAAGTGCTTTACACCAAACCCTCAGGTCTCCTTGTCATTGTGTTGCAACTTGCCTCTAGACTGACAGATTCCCCATTTTATACTTCCTTTATTCCTCTTCCTACCTTAAGCGATTGCAGTAAGTCAGCTGACCAGATGCCTTTTCCCTTTACAACTCTGTCATCCAGAAAATTATCTTGGAGTCTCTTCCAGAATTTGGTATATGCCTCTAGATCTGGGCCTTTGACTTTTCTGTGGACTCCAGTTTAGCTCTGCTTGCTAAGGAACTCCTAAATCTTGCCTTAGGTCTATGAGAACTGTCCTGGCCCTGGTTACCTTTGGGGACAGCTGACAGTTGACAGCTGGACACCAACATATGTAAAGTAGCTTTCATGCGAGATTCCCAGTCCCTAGAGAACCAACGTCAGCCCTGTAAGTCAGTACGACTGATACCAAAGCCAGTACAAAGCACTAATTCGGCTATGAATGACAAGAATCCTGGGTGGCAGTGCCAGCACGAGTTCATTTGCACCATATATGTTTCCTGAATTCGAATAACAGCTCACCTCTACAGCTTGAGGGAGAGTTGAGTGATATTCTGCCTTCACAAAACATGGTTTACCTGCAGTTGCCCTTTAGGTAGGGCTGACTAGTCTGGCTTAGTCTGCCCAAGATGCCTACCAGCGATACCCTGCTTCCAAGCAACCTGGGACATGGTGTCATCCTGTTTCTATGGCAAGCTCATGAAGTCATTTCTCCCTCTGCCAATTCCCCTCCCTTCACTCATCACAGCTCTAGGGAAGATTAATGTCAGAATGCTATAAAGGAAAATGGAAAGAATGATTGCTTCTATTTTCTTTGGAGGAGCTCCGCTCTTCACCTTCACCTTGGATACCATTCTCCCGGCTTCTAGTGCAGACTTTCCAGCCTTCCAGTACAGACCCACATGGAACCCTGCAGTGAGCTCCAGGCCTTCAACTGGATCCTCTGGATCTCCAGTGAGCAGACGGATCCCTCTGCCCTCTTGCACATTTAACTGTGGGGGGCCATGGTAAGCCAATCTTGCAAATTCTTATATATTTCTGTATCTTGCGTTAAATCTGTTTCTCTAGTTAGCACTGACTGATACAACTAGTAACTGAAGTACATCTTACAAACAGAAGGAAGCATCCTTTAAGATGCACAGTACTTTAGCGAGGGAAGTCAGCATCACCCAAAAATTTGCCTGAAGTACCCTACTCATGGGATTTCTGTGAACTATTATTCCAAGTTCTGCCAGTGCCCACTGCACACAAAACCCACAAGTTAAAAGGGGCCGAATATAAGTCTAGACACACATAATCTGAGCAGGTCATTTTGAGGTCATTTGGAGACCTTGCTCATGATCCTGGGTCCAGGGATCATCTGCTGCTGAGGCTGCTCCAAGTACCTGTGCTGCTTGTGCACACTCCTGGATTGAGACTAGGGCGACCTCAAGTGCAACACCACTGTGGAGAGATTCAGCAGTGGCAGGAGCTGCAAGTTATGGCATATACACAGAAGCAGGACAATGCCCTCATGCAGTGCATGGCAGGAGCTTGTGGCCACTGGCTAGCTGGGCCACACCCAGTAGCTAATTAGCTCAAGCTCGCCAGGTGCTTGAGGCTATACACACATGGTGCCAGCATGACAAGAACATGGCCTGGCACCTGGGCCACATGAATGCCATGTGGCTGTGCATCTGCTCAGCTAGTGCGCTTTTGTGTACCATAATGTGCTAAGCCTTTGATCAGGAGGTGCAGTAGTAGGTGCTCAGCTTCCTGCATAATGTACTGTGCCTCCTGCCCCAGGAGGAGCGCCAGCACCTGCCGTACCACCTCCACCATGCACAACGTCAGCTCTGATGAGGTCAGGCTTCACTTCATCTCTTGCATCAACCAGGGGACAGCTTCAGCTCTGTCCAGGAAGGCCAGCCTGGAGGTCTCTATCAGTCCCAAGGGCTTCTGACGCTAGTGGCCCAGTGAGACAGCAGGCCCAGACCCAGACCCTGAGGCTGCCCAAGATTGAGCTGGTGGGCGTAGTACAGTTGGTGCCTGACCATACCCCGAACCAGTCTAGGCCTTCTCCATCAGAAGGCTCCTTTCTGTGGAGGGGTCTCCAACCCAACCTTTTCCCCAGGAGAAGTCCTGCCAGACCCAGCGCTCCAGGAAGCTCATCAAGTTGGAGTCAGAGGAGGACAAGAGGTTCCCTTGGCCCCGAGCCCTGCCCAGCAGCTGAGGCTCAGCCTGCCTCCCCTATGCCTCTGGAAGGGCCTGCTGAGGCCGAGAGCCTTATGGTGGGAAAAGGGGTCTTGCAGCTCCACAGTACCCAAGTGACCAGCGACACTGGGGAGGCAGAGGAGTGTGCTCTGGTGGACCCAGCAGCTAAGACGACTCTGACCCTGAAAGCTCACTTCTGAAGCTGGTCAGAATCGTCTAAGAAAGCCCACCCAAAAGTGTGGCAAATTCTCGTGTCTCTTCTGCTTAAGTGTGCCAAAGTGCTAACTCTATGGTTAGAGGGTGTCACCTTTTGGCTACAGTCATACTGCAGGTTCTTGTAGATCCCAGGCTTCTCTACTCCCAAGAACTACATGAATCCTGAAGATGTAAGTGCTTGCCATACAATGTGTGGCCATTACTAGCCTCTAGAATAGATCAGAATTGACTTGAAAATGCTTTTTAAGAAGTGTCACCTAAATCCATCTCTGATGAATTGGCTCTTACAGCCACAGGCAAGTTATAAGCAGCTAGAGTTATCTCAACTCCGGCATAAAGATCTTTAGCTAAGACAGGCCTCGATAGTAAGGATGTAGTTCAAGTCAGATGCCTCCTAGTTCCTCAAAGATCCCATTTTATCTAAGGCTCTCTGGCCAAAGGGGGAAGAAAAATAGAAACACTGAGCCATAAAGTACTCAGATGAAACTTAGGAGTCACAGGTAAATCCCTCTGGGCCTGCGAAGGTGGGTCAAGGTTCTGTCCTAGCCGACAATCATGAATGAGCACCTGGTGAGAGGCCACCAGGACCCATCCATACTGTTCCACGCAGGAAACATTTGGAAACTGTATGTTTATGGGACAATTTATTCCACATCATAAGTTTATGTCCATGTAGGATAAGTCACCCAAGCTGGTCCATGAAGGACTAATACTCATTCTGCTGGCAGCACCTATTCAGTATATTGTTCCAGAACATTTGCTTGGGGCAAATTCCCCTGCATTCTCCACATCAGTGCTATGTGCATATGTTGAACGTCACTTTCACACGTAATACCTACTCCATAAGCTTTTTCCTGTATTGATGCCAAGCCAGAACAGAATCGGACAGCCTACTCAACCTACAAGGCCATGCTGTCTCCAAAGTCTGGAATGCCGAACTCCAGGTCATTGTCTGCAAAAGGCCACAGAGCTGGGTCACCCAGGCAGCAAGTTCTACTTGTGAAGGGCAGAGGAGACAGGCCTGCAGAGTTGAAAGGTCCACTTGGTTTTGGCTGTGAACTAAAGTTCCCTCTCTGAAGGAGCCACGTCTCAGTTGTGGAGAGCTGGAATGTTGCAGAGAAAGAGCCAAAGTTATCTTGGGCTTATAGTAAAAGTTATCTTTTACTATACGTTTACTATTGAACTCTGTATCCAACCCAACACCCCATGACCAGGAGGCAGAGCTTTTAAAAAAGTATGCTGAACCCAGCAGACCTCTAGCCTGTTAGGAGCCAGCAACTCTGTGCCCACCGGTGAACCATCATAGGAAGACCTTGGTGGTATGCTGCATGCTCCCCACACCACGTCCCCAGACCACCTTCACCCTCTAGACAGGGAGCATTTTAAGTGATCTTTGGCTCCTCACCTGTAGCCTTAGTTGACAAGGTCCCTAAGGCAAGAAAAGCTTGCTTGTATTGCAGAATAACAGGCCTGGCTGGCAGGGCCCCAGATCAAAAGTTTATTCTGTACCCATCTAGTTCTTGATACAGATAACTTAGCACACCTTTGTTCTGCTGACATCTAGAAATAAAGATCACGCTTTGCAGGGCTAGTCATTCTGCTCTTCAGGCTGGTGGCTCCACCTGGTCCCAGCCATCCTGCGTGAATCTCTTTCATCCCCCACCACTCCTCTGCGCCCTCTTCATCTCGGCTGTGCGAGTCACGGCACTAGCGTCCACCCAACCCTGAAGTTGTCAGAATTCAGTGGACACCTGAATCCTACAGAAGGGATTTCCCCGACTTGATATAGCCATCACACCCGACCACACCACTTACGTGCTTGTAAAACATGGATTCACAACTTTCCTTTGTTCTGGGGCTTAGACGTCGTAACATCTTCATAGTGGAGCCTGTCACTCGAGATAATCCAAACCCACATTCTTGGGCCATGCTTACTTAGTTAGCTCACTGTAAACTCATGTATTCTTAATCCTCTAAAGCAGTCACGTTAACATTGTTAGTGCTCTAATCCCAACGTTGTCTACCACTTCTAACAACGTAACAATACTAATGCTCTGCCATGGCTGGGGTTCAAGGAGGGCACATTAAAAGTCAAAGTTCAGTGGCATAGTCATTTGTTTTTCTACTCACAAATAGCACATATTCTTTCACTCTGATCCCTGGCAATCTGTATTGAAATCTCCCCCACTTCAAGGTGAGCCATAACCTTGAATTAGACCCAGTTTCAATGGCACCTCAGGACATCGGGCTCCTAGAACATGTTTTGATAAGTTCTCCTTCCTCCTGGTTGAGCTAAGGTAATTCCAGTTAGATGAAGAGGTGGATGCTTCTCTGCTTTGGTCAAGTTCATACTATTAGATCACCATCCCTCAACTTCTAGTGAAACCATTTCCATCATCCCTTGACTTCTAGTAAAAACCAAAATTTTGGCTGTCAGTTGTTTAAGCGAAGACAAATATATAAAAGTTAGCCATTCTATGCATACTTGCCTCATATTGAATCATTTAAATTCCTTAAAGGATAATTTCTTGAACCAAGATCACTACCATGAATATTGGCACTAGCAATGCTGGGAGCCAAATGTAGTTAGAAGTTCCATTCAGAAAACTTTCATACACCATGGACAAGTTTGTATACAAAGTTCCATGAGGGCTCAATTCTAATGAATTATTAAGAATAGTCTGAAACCCGAGTCCCTGAATGTACAGTAGACAGACATGGCTAGCCCAGGCAGTTTTGTACCTCCTGAATACTGAGGTATAAAGCCAGGTAGAAGTGACAGTGAACAGATTGGATCATGGAATAGACAATAAAGTCTCTAATGGGAGAAGACATCCCCCCCCCACAGAATAACTTTGGGACCTAATTGACACATGCGAGCAAAACGAGGACATTCTAGGAAGAAAAGATAAGGTTGTACAGAGGAGAATTTAACCCAAGCACCCTACTATGCACGGTGCAGCATGTGACATTTCAGCAAAGTCTCCAGCATCAGCCCCAATACACTTATGATTTCACCAAACTTGCACTTTTTCAGAGTATTTCAGAAAGGGTCAAGATACTCAGTGGTGATTACAAGTTGCATAGATAAAACCGGGGGTCCTACCACCCGAACATCCCTCCCATGGCAAGAGGACAGTGAATGCACTAGCTGGGATCCTGGCATCCTCTAGAAGGCCAGTGGTGGCTTTCCCAGCTGATAGACGTATGTACTGCCACAGAGCCCAGCTCCCTGGTCAGTGGGGACGAGAGGTATCTGAAACAGGGCAGAGGGCTGCAGAACTGCCAAAGGACAGTAGGTCTGGCAATCACAACGGATGCGGTCAGAATGTTTTTGACTTATAGGAACCTGACAACAACCACCTGACCATGATGTGCCTGGGTGAGATAGATGGGCAGCCAAAGATGCCGTTTAGTGTGTGTAATCAAGATGAACAACAGGAGAGGTGACAGCAGGTGCAAAGTCACAGTCCTCATCATGACCATTTTGGGTCAGCTTGGCTAAACTTTAGTTCTGGTCATTCAACCAAGTACTAAACTAGGTATTAAGAAAGTATGTTGAATTGTGGTCTAAACCCCTGTATTTGACTTCGAAGTAGGCTTTTGCAGATTATCTAGGATAATCTCTAAATCGATTGGACGTCAGGTCTCTCATACTATTAAGACCAGGACCCAGGGCTGAATTCAGTCTGCCTGTGACCTTCCCTTCCAAAGGGGTAAGTCCTGTAAATTTTCAGACTTGCTTCAACACCCCCAACAGTTATTTAGCTCAACCATCCTAGTGACATATATCCAGTGTGGTCCTGCCCTTCTGGCCGAGCCCTGCCAGATAGATACAACCCTCACCCCAGCTTCTGTATTTTAGCCAGACGAAGGGATCTGTGGATCCCTCCAAAGATTATGTAACATCAAATACACAAGATTCTTCCACCCTTCCAATAGGAACACTTTCCTGAGTGACTGTACAAATATGCAAAGGCGGAATACACAGACTTGTGATAAGCTTTTAAATAAAGCATTTGAACCACTACTGATAAAAGTGACCTCAAGCCAGATCAGCTTCCGTGATAGAATGGGAGTTTTATGTAAGCTACATGACAATGAAACCAAAGCCATCATATAGAGGCACCAATGAGTCTGCAGATCTTCTCTGTGGCAATTTCCCTGATCCCCAAGTGCTTAATCGGATGGACATACACAGAGAACCCTCATACTGGCTTCCCAATCCATGCAACAAAAGCCATGGTAGGAAATGTCAAGTGGAATTTCCTCAGGATGGCTCTCGCCCCTCATAGGCAAATGTCAGATGCGATACCACATTTTAAATTTAAAATGATAGTGCGCCCCCGTCTGCTTGATTCATTAAGATTCCTTCTGAAAATTTAAGATGAATCTTGACATGTGATGTTAGATACCGTACATTCAGCTAAGTGGGTAATCACAACTGCTGTGCCAGGGATGCCTTTACCAAGGTATCAGCTGTTTTGGAGTTTGCCGACAAAGCAAATTCATCCTTCAGCCCCTGTCAGGGAGAGGCTGCAAGCCCTTCGGCCTGGGGAAAGCAGTCACCAATCTTATCCTTGGGTTCTGCGAGTTTCTCTGGATCTACCACAATAAACTAAGATGACTTAGGTTTTTGAATAGAACACCACTACCCTAGTCTGCCCTACAATTAAGCGAACTATTCAGCAAGAAGTGGCCAAAGCCCTTAGGATGCATGCATGCCAACAAGTGAAAAGAAGCTTTTGATATTCAGAAGACTGGTATATTGGATTTAGGGGGGGCAACGGCTTGGGGTATGCCAGGAAACCTACTCCAAAGCCCAAACTAGTTATTTTACACCTCATGCCTCCTGCACTTTGTCAGGTCTGTTTGGATTTGAATGAGCACATGATTATCCCTTCTGAGTCGCACAGAAGGCTGTCAGTTGTGTTCCAGTCTCTACTCAAGAGCTGTAGAGCAGGTCAGGGTGCAGTACAAACTTCTGTGTGTGCAGAGTGTATCCCACATCCTAGGGTGCCAAAGGCACATAGCATTCTGGAAAAACTGGACAGTTAATAGTTTGATGCTGCAGAGCCCGTCTAAGCAGCAGCTCACACCCTTTCTTCTAGATTCTACTGGGGGCAGTCATTTGATACTCATGACCATGAGACTAGAGCTGCCGTTTTGTGCATGGCATTTCAGACTCAGGCCTGGGCACATCAAATGCATTGTATAGTGACGACGATACAGTGGATACAGTCCATGGCCCACCAAACCCTGTCACCTATGAGAACGCTCCAACTCCCACTGAGGCCTCCAAGTTTCCCCATAGTTGAGGGACAGACTTGGGTCTAGTTTTAGATGACCAGCAGAATCCTGCTGCAACCCCCAAAGACTAACTGATGCTGTACTGGAGCCTCATTCATAGCCTGAAAATGGCAGGGAGATATCCTCCGATGAGGGCAGACACCCCAGTCACTGTAGAGCTTCATCTACTTGGTGATGAGTCCAGGCAATTCAGACTCTTGGGCAATGATTAATAGCAAGACTGGGTGGTCAGGAACCTGAAAGGAGAAGCACTATAAAGACCAGAGACAAAGATCCCTGGCAGAGATGTCAGGATGTTAGTAAAGCACAGTTCTTCATGTGTCTGGGAGCATCGTGGGGGTTTTGTGACTTTGCGCACTGTATTGCACACTCCCTTCCCTCTGCTCTTTGCTTCCTGGCTGCCATGATGCTTTTGCCTCAAAGCCAGCTGACCAACAGAAACCTCTGAATCTATAAAGCCAAAACAAACTTTCTCCATATCAAAGATTTTGTCTCCAACGAAAAGCTGATAAATGCAATGGCTAATCCACCTGAGTAATGATATTTTGCATAATGACAAGCAATCTTTGTGTTGCCTTCAGTGTAAGGGCTACTCATCTCCAAGGCCACATTTCCTGGCCACTTGATCTAAATAAGCCAGAGGGCCTATAGCTGGACATATCTGATACCCCAACTCACCTGCTGAGGCCGACTTCTCATTTCGCCATGGCCGAACAGATCCTTTCAATGTAGGCAACAACTTCAATGCAGGCGACACTGCTTTAGGTGAGAGTCCTTCCTACATTCACTCTCAGCTCCCGTGGGGGCTTATAAAGTTTACAGGCTCCTCCTCTAAAGAATGTTCCTGGAGGTATTTTTTGTGGAAGCTATGTGACAGTGAGACCAAAGCCATCATATAGTGGCTCCAGCAAGTCTGCAGATCATCTCTGTGGCAATTTCCTTGATCCGAGTGCAGGTTTCAGCAGAATTAAGTACCTAACATAGCAGGGACACCGAAAGCATCCTTTTTATTCCTATTTCTTTTGGCCACATTCCTATAAACCATTTTCTTGGTTACTTCCTTGTTGCTGGGATCAAGATACCCAACACCCACCAGTTCAAGGAGGAAAGATTTATTTTAGCTCGGTTTTTGCAGGTTTCAGTCCACAGTGGGCTGGCTTCAAGGTAGGGTGCCATGGCAGAGGACAGACAGTCCACAGTAGGGCAGATAGAAAAAAGCCAGCCAGCCTCCCTTTCATTTTTAAATTCCATTCAGGCTACAAGCATATTGGTTGGTGCCACTCATGCCCAGGGTGTGTCTTCAGTAAATTCATTTAGCCACACCCAGAACTATGCTAATCCAATCAGTGGACTGATCTAGTTATTACATGCCCATGATCCAGTATCACATACTCTTGGAGCCAGTCACTCCCAAAAGCCCCAGCTGGGAGCACATAAGGCTTTGGGGACATTTTAGAAACCATGAAATCTATACACAAGTATGGGTATTTTTAAATGGAACCAAAACTATGAGCAGATCCTTTCTTATGTAGATGAGATACAAACTATGGAGTTAAAAATCAGAACTGACTCAATCCAATCTAAGCATCTGGCTCAGTGACAAAAATCTCGATATCAACCTCGAACTATTTCAAGTCAACTAACAGCAGCCCAACACTGCTCAGGTCCAGGTTCCATAGACTGTTGAAGAGGATGTTACTGGAAGTCAAGAGTCTGTAGCTTCTTAGAGCTTACAACAAGGGCACATTCGAGCATATTTTACCATTTCCCTCTCTCAAGGATAACTCTGGATCTCTCTAATCCTCTGTCTTCTCAGTTCCTTCATGACTTGGTTACTGAATATAGCTCCCTCACATCTCAACTTGCACAGATCTGAGATTCTTTTGGGAGTTTAAACAGGAATGGGATAAACGGGAGAGAACAGAAAATGGAAAGCTCTCTCTTGCTCCTGGGTAGGAAGAATACAGCAAAAATGGCCATACTCCCAAAACTGTTCTACAGATTTAATGCAATCCCAATTAAATTACTAATAGCATACTTCACAGAATTAGAGAAGATAATCCTAAAATTCATTTGAAACCAAAATAAACCTAGAAGAGGCAAAAGCAATTCTAGGCAAAAAAAGCAAAGCAGGGGGCATTACAATCCCTGATCTAAAACTATATTACAAAGCTACTATAATAAAAACAACATGGTACTGGCACAAAAACAGACCCCAGGACCAATGGAAAAAATGAAGAAACATGTCTAAAACACTCACAGTTACCTTATCTTTGACAAAGGGGCCAAAACAACCTCACTGGAAGAAAGATGGTTTCTTTAATGGTGCTGGAAAAACTGGCTTTCTGCATGCTGAAGGTTAAGACTAGACCCGTGTCTTTCCCCATGCACTAAGCTAAAATCAAAGTGGATCAAAGATCTAAATATTAACAGAAACACTAAATCTGTTGGAAGACAGAATAGGTAGAACTCTTGAAGACATAGGTGTAGGCAAGGACTTTATGAACAAAACCCCAATTTCCCAGGAAATATCATAAAGAATCTTTTTAAAAAGCTTTTGCACAGCAAAAGAAACCACCAACGGAGCGAACAGACAACCCAGAGTGGGAAAAAGATTTTGCCAGCTATTCCTCCAACAGAGGACTAACATTCTCGAATATATAAAAGAACTCAAATATCAGACCCCCCCAAATTTAAAGACCCAATCCAAAAGTGGGGAGCTGAAATGAATAGACACTTCTCAGATGAAGTAGAAACAGCAAAGAGACATATGAAAAAGTGTTCAACAATACTGGTCATTTGAGAGATCCAAGTTAAAACAACCCTGAGATTCCACCTCACTCCCGAAAGAATGGCTGTTAACAAATTGGCCAACAACAAATGCTGGAGGACTGTAGAGAAAAAGGAACCCTTCTCTCCAGTGTTGATAGGAATGTAGACTGGTGCAAACGCTACGGAAATCAGTGTGGAGATTCCTCAGGGAGCTAGGACTAGAGACTCCATTTGACCCAGCCATTCCACTTCTTGGTATCTACCCAAAATTAAAAGCATCATACCACAGCAATATATACACACCCATGTTTATAGCAGCACAGTTTGTAATAGTTAAATCTTGGAACCAGCCCCAATTCCCATCAGTGGAATGGATAAAGAAAATGGTTTTATACAATGGAGTACTACTGTCAAAGAATGATAAGCTTGAGATATTCCTAGGTAAACGGATGTATCTTGAGACCATACTCTTAAGTGAAATAAATCAGACATACGTGTTTAAATACTGCATTGTTTCTCTGGTGTGAGAAACTGAAAGCGTAAATAAAGCATTAAAATGTATTATATATTGGCAAAGGAAGGAAAATGTCCAAATGGAAAGGGAACAAGGGAGGGGGAAAGAGAAATAAGAAATGGAAGGAAAAAAATGGAAACAAAGCTTTTGTAAACAGGGAGAGAGGAGGGGGCGAGGGGAGGGGAATGGGGAAAAAGCAGCAACAAACTATATCATGTACGGGTACAAGTCCCCTATGATGAATGTTATCACTATGTACATCTAAAATGCACCATGAAAATAAGTTTAAAAAAACAGGAATGGGATAAACAGGAGAGAAGGATAACTTTTCAGGAGATGGACATTTGACAAATGTCCCCACAAACTTCACAAACTTCAAGATTTGCTTATCTTGAAGCAGACAGGGCTGTTGGTGGGCAAGTATGAGAATGTCTAAACCCACCTAGATACTGTGAGGCAAGCTCATGAAGAAGGAATAATATCCACGTACACATTAAGGGATCGCTTAAGCAACCGATTCTTTGGTGTTACCAAGGCTGTGATAGTTTGAAGCATATATTTGGTCTTCCCCATTTCCTGACAGCTCCTTAGACCCCTGAGACTCTGGAGTAAGCACTGTCTTAGTGCTCATAAGAGGACTGATGGCCTATAGGCAGCTTCAGGATGGGTCTGGTCACTGGAAAGACCAAGGCATGATTAGAAAAGGTGGGGACTGTGAGCCCCAACAACCTCAGTGTTGGGAGAAGGTCAGGATAGTCACTAGTGACCAACGATGTGACCAGTCATGTCTAAGAAAGACTGAGGGGCCCAGAGGGAACAAGTTTGGAGAATTTCCAGAGAGCTGAACACATGGTAGGTAGTGCATGGGGGTTGGTATTCCCAGAGGACATGGAAGCACCTTTCCACAGGCCTGGCTCGGCCCTGTGTCTTTCCATCTGGCTGCTCGTCTGTAGCCTGGTGTTTACATTTACACCCTTTTATCACAAGACACGTTAGTGTTACAAGTTTTGAGAGTCACTCTACCAAACTGATAAAGCCTAAGGAGCAGTGGGAACCCCAATTTAGTCAGTTGGAAGTACAGGTGACAGCCTAGTACTCATGGTTGGCATCTGAAGTCCTAATAGGATTGAGGCCTTTCACCTGTGAGATCTGACGTTCTCAGCTGTACCTGCTGGAGAATTGCTTGGTGTAGAGGGGAACTGACTGCATGCATTTAACGTTGGAGTGTTGTAACCAAGTAATGAGAGAGAAGCTACTGGAGGAGTTTTATCCCTCCCAGGTCCCCAAAGCCAGTCCAGTCCTGAGTGACTTATCTCAACACAAATGTTCTTCAGCCCACTGGACTCCAGCTCACACGCCACCACCACAGTCTCTCACACTCTGAATTTCACTGGCAGCCACAGGCATCCGGGGATCCCGCATGGCCAAGCAGCTGATAAATATTCTGTTAAATAACATCAGCTTTCCCTTTACATAGTTCCGTAGACCTGCGCGTGTTAAGCATGAGTAATTTCAATACCCCCAAAGTTTCCCAACTTCTGCACAATTCAAGCCTTTGAACACTCTGGTAATATTCAATCTTTCTCTTCGACTAACGTTAACTTCATATGAAAGTTAAAGCTTCAGTCATGGGCCTTTATCCATGGAGCATATTAATGTAGACCGCATAAACTACTCAATTATCACGAGGCTGGGGCTGGTGAGCGTGCAGACGGGCACGCATGCTTCTTGTAAAGGATACCGAGCACGCTTTCATGGCGAGCTCAGAATGAATCAAGTTTCTAGGAGGGGCCTCAGAGGGTTGGTGCTGTAGTTTAAGTGTGTCCCCCAAATCCACACGTTAGAAATTTAATCTCCAGTGTGACAGTGTTGAGGTGGGACCTTTTAAGAAATAATTGGGCCATGGTAGCTCCAACTCAGACAGGCTAATGCCATCGCCACAGGAGTGCGGGCCTCAAATAGGAGTTTAAAAACCTCTTGTCCTCCCCTCCCATCTACTATGGGATAATACATCAAAAAAGGCCCTCATCAGTTGCCAGTACTTTGATATTTGCTTTCACAGCCCCTAAAACCGAGAGGATTCCATTCATTTTGAGTTACCCAATGTTACTGCAGTAGCACAAATAGGCTAATAGTTTGTCGTCTTGGGTATTGAGCCACCTTCAAGAACCATACCGAAGTCTAAGCCCAGAAGGTACCTCACTCGGAGGTATTTATTAGGAAAGGGCAATACTAGAAAGGTGCATCCAGATACAGCTGGTTCCAAAGAATTCATTTTCCATGGAGGACTCTCTTAGACTACCGCCAAGTGTCACAGCTAGTCGATAACTACTTTAGTTCTCATAGCCACCCTTCCTAGTCTTTCAAAGTTTGAAAGAAGCTAAAATATAAAAGGCTCAAGTCAGGGACAGATAACTGGCCAAGATCCAAGTATAGAAACATGGGTCAGGGGGCATTTTAGCTTGGGGCATTCTACCCAAACCCAACTTTTTCATCAGCCCAGGGCCGGCAGCCCAGGTACAGAGAAGGCCCCTGGGTTTCCCTGAAGAGATGCCCCCAAAGGCTCTTTAAGAAAATACTAGTTTCATTGAGCAGGAGGTCTCCCATTAGTGCATTCCCTACACTTCTAGGGGATCTATTACATCACCACAAAGCCAAGACCACCGTAAGGAGACACCACAGAAGACTTGTTCTTCTGATACAGCATCCAGTGTGAGAGTTGTTCTTCAGTCAGCTTTTAAAAGACTATTTTATAGTCAACAAGATTTATAAGAAATCTGTCCATTCAGAGACGTGCTATCTCCACAGAGTGTCTGTAAGGGTTATCTCTGTCACAGCAACTACAATATCCAGTAAATTTTAAGCAACAGTTGGTCTGTGCCACATTTCATACTTGTATGCTTGCTTCCCAATAATTCTAACGTTAAGGTCTTATGAATAAGGCTTTGTTACTCTATATTTGGGATTTGTAATGTAAATATTATGTTGTTCTGAGGTTTATAGATATTAGACAGGTTCTTACTATGTAGCCCAGGCTGGCCTTGAACTCATGACAGTCCTGCCTCAGCCTCCTGAGTGCTGGGATTCTAGAGGCATGCACCACCATTCCCAGCCCAAGGTTTCTATCCAGTATGAATTGATTTTGAATAACTAAATATTGATTAAATACCTTGCTACATTATTTGCATTTGCATGGTTTCACTCCAACATTCTCTAGTGTTGAAGGTGCCCCCCAAAAAAGTTACAGTCTTCATCACTTACATTATACAGTATTGGTGGGATGTCTGTGTAGTACAAGTGCGTGATGCCCTTCCAAGACTTGAATTACAGCTAAATTTTGCCACAGTTCTCACATTTGTAGAGTTTCTGTCTGGTACGATCTATCTTGTGTTCACTAAGGTAGGTGGGCCTATAAAAGGCTTTGTCACATTCTTTACACTTGGAGGATTTACCTTTTTGTGAATTCTCTTGTGTCCAGTTAGGTTTGGGGACTGATGAAAGGCTTTGCCACATTCCTTACATTTGTGTAAGGTTTCTTTCCAGTATGAGTTTTTCCAGTGGCAAAAAAGGGCTGAGTAAACCTTAAAGGGTTTTGACACATTTTTTACATTCACAGGGTCTCATCAGTGTGAGTTCTCTGGTGCCCAGTAAATCTGAAATTTTTAACTAAACGCTTTGCCATATTCCTCACATTTTGTAGGGAATCTCTCCAGGATGAATACTCTGGTGCTGAGTAAGTCTGAAGCACTGAGCAAAGGCTTTGTCATTGCTCACACCTTTGTAGGGGGTTTCTCTCTGGTATGAGCCATCTCATGTTCAGTAGGAGCCCCCACAAAGGCTTTGCCACTTTTTTTTTTTTTTTACACTTGTGGGTTTCTCGCTCCAGTGTGAATGCTCCCGTGTTAAGGCATGAAAGACTTTTTAAAGGCTTTGCCACGTTCTTCACGTTTATGGGGTGTCTATGTGAATTCTGATGTTGAATAAGTCTTTAGCGTTGACCAAAAGCTTTGCCATACTCCTTACATGTGTAAGTTCTCTCCAGAGTTTTCTGGTGTTCAGTACGTTTTGTCTGAGAAGTCACAGCTGAGAAACAGCTGGAGATTCAGCTGCTGTCTTTTGCGTCCTCACAATCCATGGACCTTTGCTTTGCTCCAGGAAGGTGACTAGGCAAGGCTTAGAGATTGTGAGACCCAGGGAGAATGTAGTTCTGTAGTTCTCCAGCACTGCCTCCTTATAGAAACAAAGTATGCTGAGCAGCGCCCAAGCATTCTCACTCCTCCAGAGAGGCATCAGAATGTCAACCGCTCCGGAGAAAGTCATCGTTTTTCTTCCTCTCTCGCCCCTGGGCTGCTTCTTCAGGACAAGGTATGCCCTAGCGTGTTCAAGGCCCCGAGTTCAATACATAGCACATCTGATCCAGCTATTCCTCTCAAGTGTACCCCATTTCCGGTGTTGGGGTATCTGGTGTCTTAGGGCTCTCCCCGCACACACAGGTGACAGGTGGGCTGTGGTGCAGCCAGCCCAGATTCCCGAGGAGACCCAGCCCTCATAGAGGCTGTTGTGCTGCAGTTTCAGACATTTATCCTCATTTCTCCTTCAGCCACATTCCATCCAATCCACCCGGCTTGCTGGCTTCTGATCCAATTCACCCTTCCACTTCCAGCTCAGTCTTGCCTCGGTCAGAGCTGGTCACATGCCCTGGTAGAGGACATTCCCCCGGAACTAGGACAGTTCACGTTGGAACCCCGTATGTGCCTACACAGCTATATTGCCTGCTGGTTTTCCCAACTCTGCAGGCAGTACGCCTGGTTACTTGCAAAGCAGTTGGAGCCAGACAACTCCATGCCTGACTTTCATCAAGTTTAGTAACTAAGACCCTTCAGTATCTCCCCATTTTGCTTCTAGCCCCACAACAGTAATGGCGAACCTTTTAGGGCTTTCAGTGTTACAAACAGCACCCCTGTGGCACACGAGCCGTAGGTTTACCACTACTCCTCTACAATTGCTCCTTTATGTGACACAGCCTAGTTTCCAGTATTTAGTGTTGCCCACTTCTTGGTCAATCAAGGACAGGTTCTACCCACATGCAGTCTCCTCAAGGAGGGTCCTGGCACTGTTCCCAAGTGTGCCCGGGCAGGCTCCCGTCCCATGCAAATGTGGCTAATCGCTGCACTTAGAGCAATTACCCCAGCAGGTGGGTTTGTCATACTTGTGCCAGTCTCACGAACATTTGCTGCTTTTCCTAATTAGATCATCTGTATCTTCATTTCTAAATGGTTATGTAAAAGGTGTGGATAGCTAATTAAAACAAAGAGACTGCCAGAATCAAACTAGTTTTTCCAGCCTTGTATAAAACAGCACAGAACAGGAATTCCCAGCGCTGGTTTGGGGCACATCAAAGGTAACTCTCAAAGGAAATCGCAAGTTTTTTTGTCTAATCTCTGATGACTTCAGTGACTGTGGCCAAGCCCGAGCCCCAGCAGGAAGTGAGAACAAGTAGAACACCTCCAAGCATGAGCATGTGAGGTCCCCAGGTGGCAATAATGTTCGTGCCTGAAGTCTAAATTGAGCAAAGCCAGTATCTTTCCTGAGAGAGCAGTATTTCCCTTCTAGTACAGCATTAGTTGGGAATCAACTTTGGTGACCATCGCAAGGGGCTACCATAAATAGAGATGGGGCAACGCTAACCATAGAAGGCCTGTAACACCTACGTAACTGGGCATGCGTTCAATGCTACATTTATGAGAACATACGACTTAGAATATTCATCTGCGAAGAAACGAGGGCAAAGAAACCAAACAGAAGACTTGCAATGATTGATTGTGCTTTGACCAAGGACCATATTCTACTACTCAATGTCAGAGGAGTCCTTCTCTGGAATTAGGATGTCAGTGAATTCTCTAGAAATGTTAAGGTACAGGAGGCCTGTTCCAAATTGAGGCACAGAGAAGAAACTCTTCATCCCTTGCTCCTATTAAACTCCAAACATGAGCAAGCAGAGCCATCAAGAGATAAGTCTATCCAGGAAGACAGGTCAGATGCATCCTTCTAGGTGTGAAGTTTTAGAAGCTGAGAGATTTGAGCCCAGACATGGGTCCTCTTCCATAACTTCCCATACTGTGGAATCATAGGACCATCTCCTGCACCGGTGACAGCTCAGAGACAGGCTGGGCACCTAGCCTGCCTTGTCTTTATACAGTGTCCCTATAATGGCGGTGGGGGTGAGGGTCTTCCGTCATTAGGGGAGAAAAGTTTAGTGCTTTTAGTCCCAGGTCTTGAGCGCCCATCCTCCACACAAGGAGCTTACAAGCAGCATGGTAAGCCTGGGACAGCCACTGGGCAGGCACAGAAGGACTCGCACTTTCTGGCTCCTTTGGTTTAGCAGCTGGATGCTGACTTCCAAAATCTGCCTGTGTAATGGTATGAGACATTCCTGGATAGGAGAAAAGGAGCCTTTTGGTGTCAAAGGTCTAGAGATGAAGTTGGAGCGTGTGTCCGTTCAAAGTTAGATGAGCTCATTAGAGGATAGAGTATTTTTCAGCCTTTCCCTCCCTCCAATATAAGTGACACTCAAGTTTGACTCTGGTGAATTTGGCAGGTTGTGAGTGTTGCCCTTAACCAAAATCTTCCCAGCAAAATTTCTTCTACAGTACATTATTCTAAAGGGCAGGTTCAGATAAAACACTTGAAGAGATGCCAAATTTAATTCTCCTCAAATATGTGCGAATCAGAACAAAAGTTGACTTACGGCGAGGTGCCAACCCAGTTTAAGGAGACTGTCTTTACCTCTGCAGGGCACACAGCTATAAAATGGTGAGGTCAGGTAATACACGACCTCTGTCAGACCTAAAGTGCTTGATTTTGAGAGCCAGAAGAGAGAATATGACCTGGAAACTTCTGAAGGACTCTTTCCTGGCCACTGAAGATCTATGGGCCATTTACCACCATCTAACTTGGAACTGACCAGGAGGCACCTGAGAGATGACTCTAGCAACACAAGGCAGCTGTGCTGGGGTAGACCAGATGCTTCAGCTCCACTCTCCATGTGCCCAGGACAGGACAGTGCAAGGAAGCCTACTGGTGGGAACACTAGACACTGGACTGCCCCACATACAAGGGGGCGAGGCCCACTGCGTAAGACTTCGGTTCACAAAAGCTTTTACCTCACCATGGAGTGCCCACCCTTCAGGTCCTATCCTCCATGCCAGTCACACAGGCAACCCCTGCCATGGGACAAAGTACAGCCGAGGTCCATAGATCCTCAAGATGCGGTACTATTTTTTCTCCTGCTCTTCCTCTCCCCGTGACCAAAGCTTTGTCCTCCTATTTAGAAAAAGGTGGTGGGGGGAATCTTCGGATTCTTCTTCCCTTTTGGGATGGATGCTTCTCAGAGACCCTGGACCCCTTTATCTCTACTCTCAGCCTCCCAAAGCACAAAAAGGCTCAGGAAAGTATGGAGAGAGTCCCAAAACTGGTTCCCCCCGGTTTGGTGGGGGGAGGCTGAGGCAAAAGTAACCAGTTCAAGCCCAGCATGGGCTGTGTAGTGAGACCTTATCCCCAAAATATGAATATTAAATGGAGAAGTGACAACACAGTGTAAAATTTAGGAGATGGAAAAAAATACCGACTCGCCCAGGGACTACCAGCTATGGTTCCATTTCTGTCTTCCCTCCCGATATCCAAATTTAGATTGCAGTTTGAACACTATTTTCCTATGTTGATCATTTAATGAGTTAAGTCCTTCCTTTTGCCAGATAGTTTGTAAACATTACTTGTGGCCAAATGTCACCTATTAATTGGCTAAAGAATTTCCTACCGCCAGGCATTTGGGCTGTGTTTTGTAATTATTAGCAATATAGCAAGGAACAGCATTGAGAGGCTAGCTTCTCCTTAGAAACCCACCTTTTGAAATTTAAAACTCCCTTTATCTGAGCCAAGTCCACCAGGGAGTCATACTTGGCCCTCTGTATCTTGCGGGCTGCTGGTCACCCTGGACAAAGCACTTTACTGTTAAAACATCTCCTTGGACAGGAATGGCCCTTATAGATCAGTCTGTTCCCAGCTCTCCCTGGTTTCCATTTTGAGGGTTCCTCTAACTGCCAGTCCCCAATGGGATGATTCTCACATTCCTATTTTGACAGTTGAGCAGTGAAGATTTTAGTATAAATGTTAGGAAGACTTATTTTGGCCCAGAACGAACCATGTGAGACAGGTAGGTGAAGAAATTAGCATCAAAAGAAACTGGTTTGTACTGGGGCAAGATGCCTTGATGGCATCTCAGAAATCATAACCCTACCCGTTACAGCCTCAACGGTATAAAAGTGTAAGCCTTGCATTTGAAGACAGAGTCCTTCTGCTTAAGAAGGGCCTCCTAGGGAACTGGTTCCCCAGGACTCATTTCACTATGTTCAACAACCCATGGACTCAGTGCTATGACCACCATGGGGTCCACGGGGGCCTGGCTACTGCTGCTGCTAACAGACCCTCAAGATTATCTGCACAATGCTGGTTTTATCAGCACACAAAATCCCAGGAGTTGTGGAGTTAGGGAGGCTTCCACCCAGATTTCAAAGGCAGGCCGGAAAAGCCAAGCAAGAAGACCAGAGAGGTCAGTGCATGAAGCCAGAGGTATAGCACAGATACCAGGAAATCCGAGATTCCAGGAATGGGGAATGTCTGCTGAGGAAAGATGCAGGCTGTGAGAGGCAGTGTGGCCTGCATCAAGGACTCCTTTGGGGTGGGCAGCTACATGAGCCTCTGAAACATCTCACCACATGTTCCAAGATACCAGATATGGAACAAAACTTAATGATTGCCCGGGCTGGTTTTTATTGTTGCTTCAGTCCCTTTTTTCTCTAGCCTTGTATTTCTCCCCTGTGGAATGGGAATATTTGTCCATGGTGTCTTGGAATTATGTAACTTGATTTTTACAGGTTTATAGCTATGAGTTTCTCAAAATCTAAAACTTTGACTTTGTTGAAAAAAATGCCAGAATTGTTGAAACTTGGAGAAGGATTATATTTGGTTGTTTGAAGGATAGTTGTATCACATTAGGCAGAATTATGAGCTTAATTTTTTGATTAAGCATGTTTAAGGACGTGCATTTGGGTATAAGGTGACAAGGGTGGGTTGTGACAGTTAAAAGGTGCCCATGTCTACTTAATCGGCTTTGGGGTTCCCTCTGGGCTATTAGTGGAGCACATTTGTGGGTGTGGTGTCTGGCTGGGTCCTCTACCCTTTTGCCATTAGATCACTGCCCTGGAGCCAGCCAATCATGAATGGAAACAAATTAAACCTGTCTTCCGTTACACCGTGTGTGTTGGGTGTTATGTCTCTCTGCCAACCATGGCTTTCCCTAGAAGATAAATGATTACAACTGCCCAATTTAAATATGCACATGAGATTTATAGGGATCTGGAAAAGCCAGCTCTGGAAGTTTTGGTTCTAGTGATAAAAATTTCATCCTGGGGGTTGGGGACTTAGCTCAGGAGTAGTAGAGTGCTTGCCTAGCAAGCCAGGGCCCCGCCAACTATTTTCCATTCTAGACAGTCAACCAGAAAATTTTCTTCATTCCAGAAAGCTATCAACCAGCTCTGCCTGCTGAGGTGCCAGGAGGAAAACGGTGGCAGAAGACTGTTCTTCCTCTGGGGCTACCCTCTTAAGTTCATGGCTTTCATGCAAATGCCTGTACTGTGTCAAATCACTGAGGGCTGGGATATTGTAGACATTTTTGGGAAAGGCCAGATTTGACACCAGGCCAAACCCTACCCCCCCCTCCTCAGATCCAGGAATGGAGCCAGGTGGACTGGAGGGAAGAGAGCACTAGTTGGATGTTCAGAGACAAGCCCATTTGGAAGTACCTCATGGGCTACGACAAATGGGATGAGTGGGAGCCGCTACGGCTAGGCTCTTCAGGGCCCAAGAAGGTCCCCGATTCCCATTCTTCCTACTGAAGGGGCTGCACCCAAGAACACCCAAGTGAATGAGCCTTCTTTCCCACTGCTGCCCAGCTGCTAGGCGAAGCAAGTTGATCTATGAAAGGCTGCACCCATGAACAATGGAAAGGGATAACCATGAGCCAGTCTGGCAGAGGATGAGCCTGTCCAGGTGTGACACAAGGAAGCTATGCTCAGGGGATGGGGCATGGTGGAAACAGGAGCTGGCACATCTGGTACCAAGGTCATGTGACCTTGGCAGGTGCAGCTGAAGAACTGTCTGCCATTTATAGCTCTGGAATTGTGCCAACCTCCCTGCTATTACCATTGAAGCCTTATGACTTGGGGATCTTTGCTCATTTTAAAAGAAACTTCGCAGACAGCTCAAGCCACCCCCTACCCAAGAACATCAGAAATGAATGTCTGAATCCATGACAAAGCTATGCCTACCCTGTGACCTCAGCCTTTCAGCTATTTGGCCCATTACATGTTTTCCTGCCATTGAGGAGCTATTAAGGAGAGCCCAAGAGTCAAGCCTTGTCACCATCAGCCCTCCTGTAAGAGAACCGAGAGTTTGGGTTCTGCCTAGTTCTGGAGCCATCCATCTTCCAAATTCAAATTCTTGCAGTGCAAATGAATTAAGATGCAGGAGGCACAGACAAGCAGTTGGCCTTGCTAAGCAATCATCAGTCACGAGGGACAACTCCAGCTTGACCCCTCACACCAGATTTCCTTCTGCACTCAGCACATTCCAGCCTGGTTACCAGCAGAGCAGGCTGGCAGCCTTTCAGAACTGCAATTCCTGGTGTGAACTTCAGACCCGGGACTTGACAGGGCCCAGTGCCACCCAGCTGGAGCTGGTTCCACGCCGTAGAGCTCCTGGGCCCATTCAGACTCACCGGTAAGGACGTAAGCCTGGGTTTAACCACTGCCACGTGCCCGCGTTTACCCTTTGCTTCTCCCCCAGAGACCTGCAGCTAGAACAGTTCTAGAGGTGAGTGTGCAATTTCCTCAGCATCTTCACAGCCTTTAGTTGTGAACTCTTATGAGTTCTCCCCACACAACTGTCAGGTCAGGCATTCAGGCCCGCAGTAAGTGACATCTGTCGACTACAGGAAACTAAGAAACTTTCCTCAACCTTCAAGAATCTAAAAGATCCTGTCTATCCCTCTGGTTTTAGTCTCGAGTTAGTACAGTTTTAGACCTTTTCTGGTTTACTGGTTCGGCTTTGACTTGGTAGGATCCCTACACCCTCCACATTTGGGCCTTGACAAACTAAAACTTTTACTGTCACAGACATTTTAGGCAATTCCCCAGGACACGGCCTCATACAATCCAGGTGCACTTCTGCCCGCACAGGTGAAAGCTGACCAAACAGACACGAATGAGGCGCCATCACTGGGCTTAGAGATCGCCAGGCTATGGGGAGGTAAAGGGTACTTGGGTTAGAACAGCCTACTTTGTCACCCATGACCAGCAGGAGCTCCTTGCTGCGCATAGTACAGGTGTCAAGTAATTATCTGTGACAGCCACACGACTCAGGAGTGAGACTTGCAGCCAGTAGCTCACATTTACAGAGCACTTACGTGATGGGTACAATGCTCTACATCTGGTCACCTCGTACTTATCACAGGGCCCTCAAAGTTTAAGCCATTTTCCCATATATACCTAAACTCAGACGGGACCCAGATGAGCCCAAATGCATATCTGACCATCATCATATAGTAGTACACTGCTACAGAACTATCTCCAATTTATTCACACTCTGGGTTTCTCACGTAAGAAAAACTATAATATTTAAGCTTGAGTGTCTTATTTCACTCAACATTGGAGCAAAATAAAACAGTAAAGAGGGAGATCTTTTGCAAATGGGAGGATGACCAAGAGAAGGAAGGAGAAGGGAACCCAAAAAGATTAAGTGTTACAGATGTGTGCAAGCGCCCTCTGATGAGTGTAATCACTATACTGCAAACAAAGCCATTTAAAAACCAACCTAAGCGGGCCAGAGACCAACATCCTGGGTAACAGTAGCTCCACCTCAAGAGTGAGCGCCCAGCTGCTCCTACTTCTGAATAAAAACCCAACGTGCCCACCGCCACTCCGCGCAGAATTAGCCCTGAAGCTGCCTGGGCATCTCCACTTAAGCCCTCGTCATTAGGGCTCAGAAGTGGCCCAGCAGGGCTGACTACTCCAACTCGCCTCACGTGATTTTCAAAGTAAGGGCAGCGTTTCCCACTCAGCTCAGCAACCCAAGCTACTTTCCAACCTTCTGGTCCTCTTGCTTCTTCAGATGGGCCACGTCGAGTGGTCAGTGGCCTGGTAACTCCCTAGAGCTCCCATTAAGCACCTGGACCTTCAGTTGCTTCCAAAGTTTTTGTTGGCCTGCTTGATACTGGGCCCTCCCCCAGGATAGGCAAGTCCCTGGTCCCTGGTCCCCAGGTCCCTACCATTACTAGGTTTGTGTATGCCACCATATCAGTGAGCCTGCACTAGGAAACCAGTTTCTGGGAGCTGCCGGCGAGAACTCCACCTGCCTGGGACGCTTCACTGCAGAAAGCTCTTGTAGGTAGAGGATGCCCGGGACGGGTCAAGCTCATCACAACACTGTGGCAACAGTCATGGCTGTGATGGGGGTGCCCCGAGCTCCTTGCCTTCCACAGGGAGGGTAGATGAGCATGTGGGCTCTCAGAACTGGGCCAGCAAGGAGTGTCCACGAGTTGTTTAGTTACGATTTTCAGAAACTCAGTCCCAACTACTTAGACACCCTCTCCCCCCACAGGAGGCCAATATGGTAATCACTGCCGCCCTCTCACAGCTCAACACACGGACTTTGTTTCTCCTCAGCTGAGAGACAGGTGGGCCCGAGGTGGGCCATCAAGGCCAGGCCAACCCGACAACTAGGTGAAATGCGCCATAGGTCACAAAAACCCCCACCTAACACATCTACAGGTTTCCTAAAAAAGGAGGGTGTATGCAAAATACTGGACCCCAAATTGAGATCAGGCTTACAGCCGAATACTGGGGACCAATGAGAAGATGCCATTTCCACCCCTCTATTGTATGTAGGCACAACAAAGACTATCCTTGAGTCTCAATTTACAGCTGGCAGGAAACCAAGCACGTCTATCCGCAGGGCAGTTTAAACATGGCACCAGGCCAAGGGAGCTTTTAATAGGACAACTGTCGCTATGCCTCCTGGGTTGCGCGAGTGGGGAGCGAATCCAGGAATTTTGGTTATAAGAGCCCCCTTCTCCCTTACCCTGGGGGCCTCCGTCTTCCCTTTCACTGGCCTGCCCTGGCCCTGTGGGGCGCACCTCATTACTGCAACAAACATACACCTTTACTACCTTTGTCTTGTTCAGTTTTTTTGCTCAGGACACCAAGAGCCTGAAAGGAGCCCTGTAAGAACCTCTATTTGGCAAAAGTCTCCCCACTTGCTGCAAGAGGTTCTGCCAATTCCTGGTTCCTATTCCTGCTAAGCTTGTGCCAGTTTCTGCAGAGAGACTCAGCAGCAGCTTATTCCCCCAAAAGCATCAGCCTTTGAAGCATGAAGGGCCGTCCTCAAGATCCCGTCTCTGCACCAGCCACGCGTTTGCTCAAGGTGGGAGGCCCTCAAGTTTATCACTATGAGAAAGAACAAGCAGTGACGGCCTGCCAGGAACTTGAGTTTCTGGCTTCTAGAGAGTCCGAGACAAGTCATCCCCCAAAACCCCTCATTCCTCCCAACTCAGGCCCATTTACAC